>JABUQX010131597.1:7500-27351 GCA_015478945.1 Trachelipus rathkii
ATGTCTATTTAAAGAAAAAAAAAAAAAAAAAATAAAAAAAAAAAAAAAAAAAAAAAAAAAAAAAAAAAAAAAAAAAAAAAAAAAAAAAATAAAAAAAAAGTTACAACCATAAGGAAAAAAAATAATAAAAAAAATAATTCTTGACCTTTTTTAAAAATAAGTATCTCCTTTTGTAGTCGAAGGGTATGGCTGTGTATATTGTAAGTTTGAAGTTCCAGATCCTCGTGGAAGTCACCTAGTTTCTCGAATTAAAATGTGTCATTTTTTTTTGCCTTTTTTTTGGTGGGGTTTGGACTAGTTTGGCAGAGCCCGGGAATTTTGCGCATCGCACTGCACAGCCACCAGGTTAAGCGCACAAGCACCGCACACACCCAAAGCATCTTTGTCGCACCGCAACCGCACCTCTATAATTTCCAAGCTCACAGCGCACCGGCACTGCCCGCCTCGCACCACAGCACTTCCGCACCTCTATATTTTAAAATTGCACCAAACCGGTACCTGGATTTGTGGGCGCAACCTCAATCTAACAATCGCCAAAATGAGCGGCACCACGCACCACAACATCTGTTTCAATGCGCGCCCACGCAACCGCACCGCACAGCTACTGCATCACCGCACCGTACACATGCACACCGCACCTCTATATTTTAAAAATTACAACCACACCGATACCCTGGATTTGTGTGGCGCACCGCAATGGGGCCAGAGCTCTTCTCCATCCTCCTCTATACACTCCAAATTTCATCCTTCTACGATCATTTTCTATTTTTAGGGGCCAGCACCCCCTCGCGAGTAGTGCAGCATGGACACGTAACTCGTCTGCGACGAGGTTAGGCAATCACCAAAATAGGGTGCCAGCTTTGTAAGCCTTCCTACGGATCATTTCAGTTATAGGGCCCGTGCCCCAATCACACTTTGGCATAGTGACATGAAAACCCCGTTCCGATAAGGCGGCGGCGGGGGCACCATCGGACGCGTTGCAATATATATATAATAATAATATTATATATATATATATATATATCATAAAATAATAATATATAATATAAATAATAATAGTATAATATATTTTATATATAATATATATATATTAATATATATATATATATATAATTTTTTCGTGAAAAAATCGTTTTTTTTTTCAGGATTTTCCGGTTTCCGCAGTTGTTTCCAATTTTCCAGTTTTTTCAATTTTCCAGTTTTTCCAGATTCAGCGGCATCCAAGTCGGTAATATCCTGTTAGTTGCTGTATAAGTTATACCCGTAGAAGCGATGCCACATCTCACAAAGCCCGAATCCTATTCAATATTCAAACCCATCCAGCACCATAAGGCTTGTTTAAAAATTTATTATATATTATTATTAATTATATATATTATATATATATATATATATATATAATCTATATTAATTATATATATAGTATATATAAGAAATATAATTAGTATATTATATATATATATTATATACTTATATATATATTATATATTATATTATATACTAATATATATAAATATATATCTGGAATACTGGCAACTTTCTACACGATAACCCCTCTCTATTTTCACATCACACACTATAATGGTATCATTCATTCAATATTCAAACCCATCCAGCACCATAAGGCTTGTCACAATTTATTATTATTATTATTATTATTATTATTATTATTACTTATTATTATTATTATATCATTAAATATTATTAGTAATATATTATATAATATAATTATATATATATATAATATATATATATATATATATATATATATATATATATAGTTATATATATGATATGTTGGAGGAGTGGGGAGGTACCACAGGATTGGGAGGATGGTTGTTTGGTTTCCCTGTATAAGGGGAAAGGGGATAGGATGGATTGTGGGAATTATAGAGGTATATGCTTCATTTTAAGTGTGGTAGGAGAAGTGTATGGTAGAATACTGATGAGAGAGTGAGAGGTTTACGGTAGGGGAGATGGGGGGAAGAACAAGGCAGGCTTTAGGGAGGGAAGAGGGTGGGGTGTGGACCAAGTGTTTACACTAAAGATGCTTGTGGAGAAAGTGATAAGAGCGGAGGGAAGTGTATGGGTGGTTTTTTAGATTTTAGAGAAAGCATAATGAAGTAGAGTGAAGAGGGTGAAAATTGTGGAGTGGTGTTGGAGGAAAATGGAGTGGGGGGAAATTAGGTAAAGGTATTAGGGCATTTTATAGGGAATAGTCGAATGTGTGTGAGAGTGTTAGGAGGGGGGAGTGAGATGTTTGGGTGGTGAGAGGATTGAGGCAGGGGTGTGTAATGTCGCCGTGATTATTCCAATTTCGTTTATGGAGATGTTTGCAGAGGAATGGTGGAGCGGAGGGGATGGGGGGCTGGAATTGATTGAATGGGAATGATAGAGGAAGTGAAACCATGAATACTTGTTTGCGGACGATTACTGGCCCTAGTGGCGAAGAACGCCGGAAGGGCTGAGGTATTTGGTGAGGGGAGTTTGAGAGATTGTGTGGACAAAAAGGGGCTAAAAATAAATCCAGGTAGAGTAAAGTGTTAGTGTTTGAGGACGAGGAAAGAGAGGAGGGGAGGGTTTAGAAGTCTAGAGTAGGGGGTGAAAGTATTGGAGGAGAAAGTAAAGATTTTTTAGATTATTTGAGGGATGGATTTGGGTAAGGGGGGAGGGATGAAGAAGGAGATAGAACATCATAGAGTAGGAAAAGGAATGAGAGCTTTGAGTGTGCTGAAGAGAATTGATGGAAAGGTGGGATTTATCAACAGAAAGTTAATGATAAGTTATGTTTTGAAAAAAATTTGTGTACCAGCGGTGTTGTTTGGGTGTGAAACGTGGGGGTTGAATGCCAGGTCCAGGAAGAAGTTGGAAGTATTTGAGATGAAGGGGTTTAGAGAGCGGTTTGTGGGGTTAGCAGAAGGGAGAGGATTAGGAATAGGGTGGTGAGGGAGAGATGTGATTGGAGGAAAGGTTTGGTGGGAAGAGCGGAGAAGGGAATGTTAAGATGGTATGGGCATCTAGTGAGAATGGAGGAACAGAGAGTGGTTAGGAGAGTATGGGAGGCGGAGGGGATAGGAAGGAGAGGAAGGGGAGAACAAGGAAAGGAGGTGGGATGGATTGGAATAAAGGAGATGCTGGGGAGGGAGGGATGAGGAGGCGAGGGTAGGGTGTTATGGCGAGAGGATAGGGTGGGGTTGGAGGGAGAATGGGTGGGGGCGAGGCGGTGAGGAGGGACTGGTGTGAGTGTGAGGGCTTGTACGTACCACTACACCCCAGCTCAGCCGGGAAAGAAGTGTGGGGTAAAATAAATAGAAGGGAATAAAAATAAATATATAATATATTTATATAATATAAATATATCTATTAATATAATATATATATATTATATAGGTATAAATAATTAATATATTTATATATAGATATATATATATATAGTATTTGTATATATATATATATATATTACTATCAGAGGTATATATGAGTATAATATATATAACTATTATAAGATTTATCATATATATCATATATATATCATAATTATATACTATATATATATATATAATATATATATATATATATATATGTATTAAGTATATATTATATATAGTATATATATAGAATAGTAGTATTGTATAGTATAAATAAATAATAATATAATATATTAATAGTATATATTAATAATAGTATATAATATATATATGTACTATATATAGTATTACTACTATATATATATAGAATTAAGAATATCTATATATATATCTATATACGCTATACTATTATATAGTATATTATCAAAATAATATATTATATATATATATTATATATGTAGGGTGTATTAGTATATATAGTATATATATACTATGTATATATATAATATATAATAATATTATTATATATAATATAGGTATATATATTTATATATTATCATGGAAAATACTCTTCAAACTTATCGTACTCGATGACATCTCTCTATTTTCACATCACACACTAATAGTATCATGGGGTCCAAACAACCCCAAAATCCAATTTACTAAAAATCCGTAAGAGTTACGAAGATGCCCTCCCGCACACATCGACTGCTCGTAGCAGACTAAATATCATTATAATCGTAGAGTCATTACCCCCTCCCCTTAAAAGTTATGAATGGGAGAGTAAAAATGAGCAGATGTGTGGGGTACTAAAAGACCCCATGTTACATTCTAGGGTTACAGACAGCGAACATAACTAATTATGTATCAATTACTTAAAATTAATAAGCACACGATATATGTAGGTACAATTTTTAATACAAATGCTAACATATCTTAACGAGTTACTTATAACTAGCTTGTTTCATATTTTTCGACTTTTCTTTTTTCTTTTCAATTTTATATTTTATTCTATTTTCTTCATTTTGTAAAAAGGAAAGGTATAGTACCCAACATATAAAAGTATTAAAATAGCCAAAACAATATACAGCCTATACAGTATAAACAATATAATAGGATATACACTAAAAGATAATGTACTTAGGTGTAACTTTATGTACTAAAAGTTAGAAATAATACAGTGGGTAAGGCATATATACTCTAAGTGTAACTTAACATGACTAAAAGATCGAAATCCGTCCGCAGCCAACCAACGAAAAGTTCGACGTACTTATGTTACTATAAAATTCAAAATCCGGCGTAGAAAGCACGATGTAGATTGATCTCGTTGAAAATAGTTACTTTACAAAATTTACACAGATTCACTTACTTACTTCTCAGGATCACCGTTGAAAGGTAAACTATGAGGTTGAACACGAGTTATTTAATGTGTCGTTCTTTGGGTACATATGTTATAATTTGAGAGCTGATTTGGTAATATGATTGATATGGTTTATGTTTCTGGTTTAGGCATAGCTGCCGTGCTTGGCCATCCGTACACTGGGGTGTAGGATTGCAGGAGTGGAGGTAGTAAAGTTTTGAGATATAGAGGTTAGAGAGTAAGAAGGTGTTTGTACATGTGACGTTATAGGAGTAGAATGGAAAGGGTGTAAAATGTTACGCACAGGATACATCCTTTGTGAATAAGTAGGAGTAGAATAATCAAAAGTACTCGTGAATTTTGGTGAAAGCTTCGGAGGTAATTTAGGTGGAAGCTTTGGGGTTAATTCAGGAGGAATGTCTCTTGACTTTAAAGGCAATGTAGGAGGAATATCTCTTGACTTAAGGGGTAAGGCAGGAGGAATGTCTCTCGACTTCAGGGGTAATTCAGGAGGTGCTACTCTGGACACGTCTAAGGGAAACTGTCTAAATATGTCTGAAACAGATCTAGAACGAACATTAGGATTGGGAGTCCAGGAGATAGTACGTGGATCAACTGAATGGAAAGAAGGTGATTCGGGATTAACTGGAGGAGGAGGAGGTGACACTCGTCTTGCATGACTGCGAAGTCTCATAGGAGAATTGGCACGAGGACCTCTAAATTGTGGATGAGGACGGTAGGAAGGATCTATTCGTCTATCATCCTTAATAAAAGTTTCTTCAGGAGAAGAAGGAGAAGATTGGATGTTAGGATATTCATCATAATATCTAATAGGGCTTCTAACACCTTGTTGTTGGTCAGGAGAAGACGGAGGACCACTACTATGAGTAGAAGAACGTCTAGAAAGAAGAGGAGAACTATGCATAGAGCTCTGACCAGACAAATTAGGTTGAGAGAAAGGAGAAGAAAGCTGCGGAGAGCTATAAGAAATATTCTTTCGTAAGGGATGGGTTAAATATGGATTAAAACTTCCATTAGGATCTTGTGCCAAAGATGAATCAGATGGAACTCTTTGGGTTGTTTGTTGATGGGGAGTATGATGAACTATTCTTGGGGAAGACTGTACCGAAGGAGGTAACGAAGATTCAGGAGAGATGGGAGTTACATCCCTGTGATGTTGCTGTCCTCGGTATTGCTGTTGTTGTACAGGCGATAGTCGTTGTGGCCCCTGGTGATGTTGCCGAACTCGGAGTTGTTGTTGTTGCAATGGTCGATGTTGCTGAACTCGGAGTTGTTGTTGTTGCACCTGGTGTTGTGGCTGGATCGGATGTTGCACAGCTTGTACTGGGGGTGGCAACGTATATTGTAGATCATACTCATCATCATCATCGTTGTCTGAATGAGTATCAGAAGATGGGCCCCCTCCACGAGGACGAAGGCGTCGCGCAGGTGGAGGATGGGGAGGAGGCTGGCGAAAACTACGTTGGACAGTTTTCTGGGGCAATGGAGGATTCCTTATAGGATCATAGGAATGCCAACTGGACGAAAGATTATTGTCCACTGTTTTAACAATTGGCATGGGAAGAATTTTTAAATTATCAACATGAGATTCAAATTCTCTATTTGTAACAAGACATCTGAGAAGATATTTTGTTAAATTTAAGGAACATTAACAACCCAAGTACAGGACCGACCCTTTCTTGAATAATTTCGGGATAAATGCGGGAGGTTCACAGCTAAGTAAATAAACGTATCGCCCAAACAACGTTATAGGACGTTAGGAGCCTTAGAGGTGTTGTTGGCGATTGCGTAATGTTTCTTTTTCCAATTTTTGTCGAGCCAATTCGCGAATGGCAGCAGCTCTTTCGGCCATTTCCGCGTTAAAGTCATATAAATGATCCTTTAAAGGCTGTGTTTTGTTAACAAAAGGAGAAACATAGTCAGGAAGGTCGTAGGGTAGCCTACGAACATAAAAATGGACCAGAAAATGAGGAGTATTTCCAATAGAAGAGTTATAAGTAGAATTTAAGGAAATTTGCGCAAAAGCAATGTATTTTCCCCAATCGTCGTGCTGTGTGGAAACAAAATGACGCAAGTAATCCTCAATACGTCTATTTTCTCTTTCCACAAGACTGTTGCTTTGAGGATGTCTGACGGCGATTGTGCGATTTTTAATATTCCACGTTTTGCAAACTTCGTTGAAAAACTCTGACGTGAATTCGGCGGCTCCGTCCTCGATGAGGACCTCCGACGGATGATGCAAGATACTCTATTTAAGAGAGTTTCGGCAACTACTTTACCATCTCTAGAAGCTAAAGGCGCAATATTTCACAAATATCTAGTGCGTGCATCCTTTGAAAAACCAGGAAGTAATTTTTAGCGCCTGTAATTTTAACATTTGGAAGTGGACCTACCTAAATGGGTATCTAAAGTTACTCTAGAAATAAGGTAGAAAGGTAGATATGAGTTCATAGCCACTGGATGAGGTTTGGAACCTTTGACTTCAAGACAGGAAGTACATTGTTTACAGAAGAAAGAAATAAAAGTAGATAGTCGAGGAAAGGTATATCTTTCCCTTATACGGTATTCAGTGCGATCAGCACCTGGATGTCCCGCAGAAAGTGTATTGTGATTCAAAAATATAACAGTATATATGAGAGAATCTGGAACTTCAAGCAGATATTTGTTTTTAGGAGAAACCCAATAAAGTAATCCTCTGACTATAAGATGTGGGAGACAACTGTCCGGGTTAGGAGAATTTTCAATAATTTTGATAATTTCCGATAGTCTAGGACAAGTACGCTGTTCCTGGAAAACAACATCATCTGTAAAAGTGTAAACTCTAGTGTCGGGAAAAGCTATTGGAACAGGGTTATGAACAAGAGCTATAGAAGGGTCTTCGGGAGGATCCTGAAATTCTTTAAAACGTATGGCAGAAGTTTTGTTGTCAGGATCGTCTTCATTAGAAGAAGAAAGGTGTCCAGTGTCAGGAACTGGGTGACGACTAAGATAATCCGGAATTATGTTCAGTTTACCCTCAATATGAACTATTTCTGGGTTGAAAGACTGAATTTTGAGATTCCACCTTTCCAGACGACCAGCTAATTGTTTATGCCTGAAAAGGTGTACTAGAGCGGAATGATCCGTATAAATTTTAAGTGGATAACCAAATATAATAGTTCTAAATTTGGTTAAAGCGTGTACTATAGCCAACGCTTCTTTTTCGGTCGTGCTATAGTTGATTTCAGCTTTACTTAGCATTTTGGAAGTGAAAGCTAAAGGTTTTTCTTTCCCATTCTCATCTAATTGAGCTAATACAGCGCCTATACCGAAATCAGAAGCATCTGTGCTTAAAATGAACGGTTTAGAGTAATCTGGGAAAGAAAGTGCTGGATCTAAAAGTAAAAATTTCTTCAAAGAGTCATAAGCAGATTGTTGCTCAATTTGCCAAGAAAATGGAATATTCTTCTTTAGGAGCAGAGTTAGAGGCTGCACAAGGGAAGAATAATGGGGTATCATGTGGCGAAAATAATTAAAGAAACCGAGGGTTGAACGGACATCAGACACATTCTGAGGAATTTTAAATCCTTTAATAGCTTCCAATTTAGCCGGATCAGGGGATAGCCCCTTTTCACTGATTTTAAAACCTAAGAAAGTGACACTACTTTTAAAGAAAGAACACTTTTCAAGCTTTATTTTGAGGTGAGCGTTATTTAAAGCATTAAAAACCTTTGTAAGATGTGTATAATGTGAAGAAATATCTTTACTGAAAATAAGAATATCGTCAATAAAAAGTAGACAAACCACGCCTAGCAAGCCGGAGAGTGCCATTTCCATTGTACGGCTAAAAATCGACGGAGAATTTCGCGCACCTTGAGGCATGATTCGCATTTGCCAATGACCTCGAGAAGTGGAGAAAGCAGTGTAGGGACGAGACGTTGGCTCGCATTCCAAGTGTGAAAACCCTGAGAGCAAGTCGATCGTGCTAAAAACGCGTGCAGACCCTATAAGGGACAAGGATTCTGCGATGTTAGGCAGCGGATATCTGTCTGGCACCGTGAGCGCGTTCAACTTTCGGTAGTCTACCACTACTCTCATTTTACCACCACTCTTTTTAGGAATTAAAAGTAAAGGAGAATTATTAGGAGAAATACTAGGTTCTATGTATCCTTTTTCCAAACAGTCCTCCACCCACTCGTCTATTTCTTCCATATACTTATGCGGGAGACGATATGGACGGGTGTAGACATACATCTGGACTGCTCCATGAGTTTAATGAAAATTTGTTTAAAGGACAGATGCCTACTGGATCATCTGCTAAAGCAATAGTGTTCTATTTTTAACTAAGAAAGAAAGCATGTCTTCAAGTTGTGAAGGATTATTTAAAACATATTTGTTTGAATCCTTACTGGATTCAGAGAGTAAAATTTCTCTGTAAACTTCCCGGATTTGTGCATCGGAAAGACCCTTGGAAGCAGAGACAGTGTTAATGTCGTATGGTTCTGTGGTTTTGTAAAGAAGCGGGGAAGCTGTAGTAAGTAGGCAGTGATTGTCGAAAGTAACTATATCTGCGCCTAAGTTTACCAATTCTAACAAAATGTTGCCGTTATGGCAGGTAGAAAGAGTGTTTCCAAAGAAAAGTGTACCTGTGGAAAGATAATCACTTTTGCTTTCAGTAATTAGTGCTAAATTCTCTGGAGGAGAAGCACCAATGTTGGACTGTACCTTAACAGGGAGAATGTACCTTGAATGAGGTAATATCTCTAAGTCCGTGGAAGTGTATACATTATATGAAAGAGAGTCGTCTATGACAACATTCAGACTTTCTGTAATTGTGTCCGAGTAAGGTATCTGCATCTGGTGCGACGAGGTGGAAGAGGAATTAATTCTGACTGGGCTAACTTCAAGTATTTTCGCTTGACCGGATTGGTGCGAAGAAGGTAGAGAAGATTTAGAAGCTAAATTAATTTCCTGTAAAGAATTAGGAAGGATGTTAACAGAGTCAGAAGAATAGTGAGTGTGTTCAGAAGGATATTTAGAAGTGTTTTTATAATTGAATAAGGGAGCTTTACTTACCTCATTTTGGTGAAAGTGTACACGCTTATTATTATTGTACTGACTAAATAAATTTTTCTGATGCTGTACTACTTCTTCAGCAGTTAAACCTTTTTCCATTTTGTCTATATTATCCATTTCATCCGAAAGAGATGAATAATAATTAGGATGTTCCATAGTAGGAACTACAGAACGACACCGACTCCCTGGAGAGTTAAACTGCTCATTATTTATAATCATTGATGTCCGAAAAGAATCCGACCTAGGACTAGGATAGCTTGTGACAGGACGCTCAATTAAATTATGAGGCAGTGGTGCTCCTTTACGAGGTGACACCTGGGTGGTTCTATTAGTCATGCAAGTGCTGTGAAGTAATGGCACTGCGGTGCTCATGTTTAATTTACCTTCTGGTGTATTAAATTGAGACTTACTAGCATTATATGAAGGTTGCATTGGTGTGCACCGACCTAAATTGGCACGTGGTGATGTACAATGCGCTTTTGGAGCCTTAACACTAGGGTGCACTAGGGTGCCAAGGGGTGCCCTGGGGTGTACTGAAGTATAATGCAATTTTTGAGCTTTAACACTAGAGTGCACTAGGGTGCCAAGGGGTGTACTGGGGTGTACTGCAGAAAAATGCAAGTTTTGAGCTTTAACACCAGGGTGCACTGGGGTGCCATGTGGTGTACAGGGGTGTACTGCGGTGCAAAGCAATTTTTGACCTTTATGGCTATTGAGCACAGTGGTGCGAGGTGTGGCACTGCGGTGCAAGGTGGTGCAAGGGGTGGCACTGGGGTGCACAGCAGTGGCCCTTGCTGAAATTGTTTCATTTTGGCATTTACCGGTATGAAATGTATCAGGATGCGAAAAATTCATCTTAATTTTATGACTTTCTGCACTATTATGTGAATAGATGCCACTGGGCAAGCTATTCTGAAAATATAACCTACCTGGATTACCAGGAGAATATGTACGTTGAGGCTGATTACCTCTTATGGGGGGAGACACACTGGTGCTCCGGTCATAATTACTATGAAGTTTAGTATTACCATGAGACTCAACGTAGCCTTTATTGCCTTCACTAAGGGGTGAAGCGTATAAAGACGGGAGAGCTCGGTTAGAAAAAGGCGTCGCAGTATTCCGCTCAATTCGAGACATTGGTGCTCGTTGCTGAGAAAATACTGCGGTGCTTCGGCTATAGTCACCACTTGGTGATATAGGCGAAGGCGGATGAACCCTAGTTGGAGGAGCTACTGCGGTGCTCTGTCCAAAACTACCGAAATTCGATATACAATTAGTAGGGCTTTGGTTTTCTCCATACTCCCCCATGGTAGGAGCAGGAGTAGTCATGCAGCCTCTGTTATACGAGGAGCGAATATGCTTTCCTGAGAAAGGGGTTTGAGAAGTCAAGCAGCCTCCATTAGAGGAGCGATACAGATTATTCGAGCAGCCTCCTGCAGAGGAGCGATACAAGGGAAAGTTAGAGCGAATTCCGGTACCGACGGAGGCTCTAAAATCCGGATGGCAGTTCTCTATGTCCTTTCGTTGAGGCGTAGATTCAAGAACTTGACTATAAGTCCTATCCGTACCTTTTAGTATACCTTTGTGATACGGATAACTTTGGAGATTGTTTAAAGAAAGAGGAGCATCCTTCGTGCTCTTGTACCCTTTTCTTATTAATTTTAACGGAATCTCTTTGGTTTCACCATTAATATCGACAAAATATACACTATCTCTTCTTATATTTATCAGAAGAGGCAAAATTTTTAAAGTGTCGGTCCCTATTAAAATATCTAAAGGAAACGACGTAGAGTCTGGGACGACATAAAAGTTGCATTTAAAAGCTTTACCACCTATAATAACATGCAACTCTGCTCTTCCTTGTATTACTAATTCCTGCCCAGATATGGACCGTAATGAAACATCAGGCTTATGTAAAACAGGATTATCTGTAGATTCGGCCTTTTTACAAAATCTACGGAAAAGACTCTCCTTTATTATCGAGCGAGAGGCTCCACAATCTAAGAGCGCTGACGTTTCTATCCTATGACTGAAATTGTGAGTAAGTTGAAGAGGAAGACCATATAAAACCCCAGGTTTCATATGATTAGAAGTTGTGAGTATGTATGAGGGTGGTAAAGAGGAAGGAGTGTCTTCTATTAAAAAGGACATAGGGGAATCTAAAGCATTTATACTCTCGACTCCGAGAGGGATAGGGCAGTTATGAACGGAAGTCTGATTCATAACGCCCCCTGAAAATTTGAGTTTATGTTATTTTCAGAGTGTGAATAATAAGTTTGAACTTGTTCATTAGAAAAAGTGGTATTATTTACATAAGAGGACACTGATTTGTCCATAGGAAGAGAGTAAGCATCAGCTTCGTCCATGGCTCCTACATGCTGATGCATGTGTAGGCCGGAGCCATGCACAGGAGCGGAAGAAGGACGCTGTGAAAGAGGGTTAATCTTAACATACTTATTGGTGGGTGTAATATCATAATGTGTATTTACAGTAGACAAAACATTTTCACAATTATTATTACACTGAGGACGAATTACATTTACATGTACAGAAGTATGTAAAGACTTAAGAGTAGGACATGGCACACACAATTGACGAGACAAATTATAAGAATGAGGGACATGTACACCAATAGGAGGAGTTATATTACTTTTACGGGACGAGACAATTGAGGAAGAGGAATTAGCAGGAAGAGAAATGGAGGGAGTAGTCTCTGACTTCTCAAATATTTTCTCTCTCTGTACTTTGCCTTCTCTCATTGACCTACCCTTAATAAATTTAATTCTCCTCAAAGCCATTGGGTGTGAGTAATCCCAAGTAGTTCCACGGCAGGCAGGTTGGCTCCCGCGCGTGTGATAATCCATACAATAACTACAAAATTCTCTGAATATACATTCTCTCTCATCGTGGCCATATCTTTCACACTTATGACATTTAGGCATGTGTACTCCAGCAGCTAGGGAATTCATATCAGCACCCCCTCTGCAGGGAATATTTAACATATTGGAAGCCCTTGATAGGTAATATTCAGCACTTTTAATTTGTGAAAGTGAGACACTATTATGATTTAGGATTCTTTGTATATTAGCTATTAAGGAATGAATGTGTTCTATTCTATGATTAAATTTACTAAGGGAATACTGTGAATCTTGACTTATAAGTTCATTAGTGTCTGTAATATTTGTACCTGAAAGCAAAGGGTATGAAAAAGGAATTTGTACAGGGCGAGGGCTGACATGAGTTTCCCCACTACTTAAGTATACACCTTCATGAGTATGCGGTGGTGATCCTTCCTTGATTAGGGAATTGGCACTCTGAAATGTAGCACACGGCAGTACTCCTCCCCTACTACTATATGGACCTGGGTCATAAGGCAGGCTTGTATAGTACCGGGAAGGCATGCAAGGCATCTCTACATAGCTTTGGGGACTCTGTCCTTGCATTAGACTGCGTTGGCGCATGGCTGCATAATAGGGCACATTGCTACTATATACAGAACTTGCTGAAATTGCCCCTTGTGGCCCCGAAACATTGGTATAAGCATGGACTCCCATGTAAACCATCGGTGCTGGGTTGCTAGAGAGAGGGGCTTGGCCGACAGTAGGCATCTCCATACTACTGGGCATGTAGTTACCTCCAACAGGACCTGTTACTTCACTAGGGTACATATGGGCTCCAGTTGGGTTCATTTTTACTTGAATTTTAGGTGCCGGGGCACGGCGGGCACCTTGTATCGTCTCACTACTACTAAGTGGCGTGATATTTTCTTGTAGTACCCTTCCCTTAAGCATTCCCACCCCTAAAGAACCCTTAAAATTAGCAAGAAGTGGCATATAAGAGGATTCCTTGCACTCTGAGTTAGTGTCAAGAGTGGAGGAAAAATCAGTTTGAGGGGTTGACCCTTTATAATTACCATTAGCATGCTGTACTTTAATTATAGTAGCTTTAGGAATGACTGAAATGGAAAGGACAGGTATGGAAGAAGAAATATATCAGTTAGACAGTAGGGCAGTAGCAGTAGTAGTAGGTATAACAGTAGTAGTAGTCGTAGGGTAATGACTCTCTTATCCTATTTAATATAGAGAAAAAATACTATAAAAATTCTAAGAGGGTAATCTTACCCTGGTAGGTATCTCTTGAAATGACGGAGGGAATGTTTAACTACTTAGGATAGTGTCTTCGTCTTCCTTTGGGGTAAGTAATCCCTTGGCATCAATTTCTTCGCGCCCTACTCTAGCACTAATCTGCAAACACAATTATATATATATATATATATATACCGGTATAGGTATACATATATATATATATTATATATATATATATGTAATGTATCTATATATATATATATATATATATATATATATATATATATATATATATATATATATATATATATATATATATATATATATATATATATATAAAAGGAAAGGGACTCTGTGAACTTTGGTTAATATATATATATATATATATATATATATATATATATATTATATATATTATATATTAAAATTATATATATATATATATATATATATATATATATATATATATATATATATATATATATATATATATATATATATTAAATTAATTTAAAGTTCAAAGCCCTTTTGTTTATTATTGCAAAAATTGCATAAATCGGAGAATTGCATATTCTGCAATAAATTGAAGTCCAAATTTTCTGCCTCAGCCTTTTATCATATATAATAGATTTTAATTAGATAAAATTTTCTATTATTATTATTATTATTTATTCCAATAATTCCAATAAAATAAAGAATAAAATTTAATAGACTTTATAGATTTTAATAGAATATAAATTAGAATAAAATGATGACGTAACTCATAAGTAAGTCGACATGCAATCGTGACGTATTTTGAGGCGGATCTTCAATCACAGTGACGTCATGAATAGTGACTTGATTCCTTTGCGTCATAAGTAGAAGACCAATAGCTGTCTATCACAGAGGCGTTTACTGAACGACTTTCAACGTTGTCTTGACACACCTTTTTGGGAGAAGTGGCGGCAACCAGACTTATGGAAGATGGGTGATTCTTCTTTCCCCCACACACACACACAACCCCTTAACGGCGTTGAACGGGATATATATATATATATATATATATATATATATATATATATATATATATATATATATATAATATATATATATATATATATATATATATATATATATATATATATATATATATATATATATATATATAATCGAATCAAAGACTATGTAACACAATATGATTGTCTATTTTATGTAATCTATTTGTAGATTGCAATTGTTATTTAGGTTCTTTAAACCTGAATTTGTTTAATCTCAATTGATTGTTGAGAGAGATTTCACCTCCCCGAAGAGAGAAGAAATAGAAGCAACGGAAAGCGCTGAATGCACAGAAGACCAGGCAAGAGCAGCAAGGAAAGCCATTATAAGAATGTTTTTAGTACTTACTAATTGTAGTATGGTGGTACTAGTAGTTACTCTTATTAGATGGCAAAATGCGTTGATAACAATTAATGTGTTTAATAAAAACTCTGGTTGAGTTAATCTTTTACTGACATTAATATTACAACTTAAAAATGGTTAGTATCAATTTATATTTAACATATGAAGAAAACTGACAATCAATATTGAGCATAATAGTAAATGATATTTATATACATCCTAATCTAAAACCGTAAAAAGGGGTTATGTGAATTTGGAATCCAATAGATAGCTGTACATCCGATAGCTGTAAATATAAATAACATAATTGCCAACCAGCAATTTCACAGCTAGAACTAAATTTATATATATATATATATATATATATATATATATATATATATATATATATATATATATATATATATATATATATATATATATATATATATATATATAAAAATAATATATATAAACAAAATAATATATATATATAAACAAAAAATATATATATATATATATATATATATATATATATATATATATATATATATATATATATATATATATATATATATATATATATATATATATATATATTGGCTTGGGGACTCTCACCATTTGATAATAGGAAGAAATGTCTATTTGAAATGTAGGACTTGGTAACAGCGAGAGTTCTTAAACGTGGATTTATAACGATTAGATATGAAAATATATCACTCAGTTTATTATGAGGAAAGTCACAATTTGTTTTTTTTCTAATCGTAATATGAACTGTAAAAATAAAAATATAATAATTGAGAGAAACGAAAATTGATAAACTTTAGCAATTATTCACTACAACAGTTTCTCTTCACTTCTTCTAGAAAACTCCGCTCAGAGACACTCCTTGAAATCGTCTCACAATTTGCCAAAGTTCTTATTGGCTTTTCTATTTGTGACGTAGCTTCACTAAGAGTGTTTGTTAAACCAATGTTAATAATTGTTTATAGAGCCCCCTTGCTAGGGAAATTGTACGATCACTATCACTTGAAAGTTTTTGTTCCAATCACATAATTTTGGTAAATTGTTGCTTCAGGAATCCTTATCCATCGGAAGACGAAATCACACCAGATTAAGATCTTTGAGTTAAGGGAATAGAACGAGGAGGAGTATCGTAAGTGTCTGGATGTTGGTCAGTAAAGTCTAATGTACGTAACCGTCTAGGTCTTATGTGAATAACTGAAGGTTCGTTTCTGGGATTTAAGTCTAATGAAGGTCGTAACGTAAGGGACGTTAAAACAAAGAAGCTATGATAGTTGTTTCAATCAGCAACATACTATCCCACGAATATGAACATAATCACCAAGGACTTGGAACATAAAATTTATAAAAGAAACATGTGACAAGATTCAAGGATGCATGGAATTATTAGTTACATAAATAAACAACAAAATTTTCTTACAAAACATCAAAACAAGGACTAATAAAGTTGGACATAATGAACATAGAATAAACTTCAACACATAAATCATTTATGAGTTATCATAGACATATACAATAGTTAACATAATGTAAAACGATTAAAGAAAAAAAAATAGAACAAGAAAAGAATTTACATGAACAAAACAAAAGAAGGAATGATAGATGACATCAATTTAGTAATTAGTCAAGTAAAGATATAAAGGTCGCCAAGTATGTTCTTCTTAGATTTCAGGGATGTTTGTGAAGCACGTTTTATTCATTAAAGTTGAAAAGAGAATATCTCAGTCCATAAGCATAATTTAATTACAGGAATAGGTTAAACAAACAGTAATTAAAAGAAGATAAGCAAAGCATAAAGTAATTAACATCAACTTAACCCTAGAACGGTAACATGCGTTTTACGAGACGTACTTAGTAACATGGGGTCAAATTCACCCCAAGGTGGAAAATATACAATAAAATCTACAAAATATTTATTTTAATAAATTTGACAAACAGTATGTCTTTTTAAAGGACAAATAATGATAACAATAACAAAAAAAAAAAAAAAAAAAAAAAAAAAAAAAATGAGAAAAAAAAAAAAGTTACAACCATAAGGAAAAAAAATAATAAAAAAAATAATTCTTGACCTTTTTTAAAAATAAGTATCTCCTTTTGTAGTCGAAGGGTATGGCTGTGTATATTGTAAGTTTGAAGTTCCAGATCCTCGTGGAAGTCACCTAGTTTCTCGAATTAAAATGTGTCATTTTTTTTTGCCTTTTTTTGGTGGGGTTTGGACTAGTGTTGGCAGAGCATCGCACCACTGCACAGCACCAGGGTAAGCGCACCAAGCACCGCACCACACCCAAAGCAATCTTTGTCGCACCGCAACGCACCTCTATATTTCAAAGCTCACCGCACCGCACCGCACCGCACCGCACCACAGCACTCCGCACCTCTATATTTTAAAAATTGCACCAAACCGGTACCCTGGATTTGTGGCGCACCTCACCACACCAAAATGAGCGCACCACGCACCACACCTCTGTTTCAATGCGCGCCGCACCGCACCGCACCGCACAGCACTGCACCGCACCGTACCACAGCACACCGCACCTCTATATTTTAAAAATTACACCACACCGATACCCTGGATTTGTGTGGCGCACCGCACTGCACCCCTACTCCTTTCTCCATCCTCCTCTATACACTCCAAATTTCATCCTTCTACCATCATTTCCTATTTTTAGGGGCCAGCACCCCCTCCGAGTAGTGCAGCATGGACACGTAACCTCGTCTGCGACGAGGTTATGGCATCACCAAATAGGGTGCCAAGTTTCAGCCTTCTACGATCATTTCCAAGTTTTAGGGCTCTGCCCCATCACACTTTGGGCATAGTGACATGAAACCCCGATTCCGATAAGGCGGCGGCGGGGGCACCATCGGACGGTTGCATATATATATATATATATATATATATATATATATATATATATATATATATATATATATATATATATATATATATATATATATATATATATATATATATATACGCTATATATATATATATATATATATATTTATTTTTTTTCAGAATTTTCCGGTTTCAAGTTTTCCAATTTTCCAATTTTCCAGTTTTCCAATTTTCCAGTTTTCCAGATTTCCAGCGGCATCCAATCGGTATCCTGTTAGTTGCTGTATAAGTTATACCCGTAGAAGCGATGCCACATCTCACAAAGCCCGAATCCTATTCAATATTCAAACCCATCCAGCACCATAAGGCTTGTCACAATTTATTATATATATATATATATATATATATATATATATATATATATATATATATATATATATATATATATATATATATATATATATATATATATATATAATAATATATTTATATATATATATATATATATATATATATATATATATATATATATATATATATATATATATATATATATATATATCATGGAAAATAACTGGCAACTTTCGTACACGATAACATCTCTCTATTTTCACATCACACACTATAATGGTATCATTCATTCAATATTCAAACCCATCCAGCACCATAAGGCTTGTCACAATTTATTATTATTATTATTATTATTATTATTATTATTATTATTATTATTATTATTATTATTATTATTATTATATATATATATATATATATATATATATATATATATATATATATATATATATATATATAATAACTATATACTATATATATATATATATGTTGGAGGAGGGGTGGTACCACAGGATTGGGAGGATGGTTGTTTGGTTCCCTGTATAAAGGGAAAGGGGAAGGATGGAATGTTGGAATTATAGAGGTATATGTCTTTTAAGTGTGGTAGGGAAGTATGGTAGAATACTGATTGAGAGAGAGGTTTAACGGAGGGAGAATGGGGGAAGAACAAGGAGGATTTAGGGAGAGAAGGGGAGAGGGTGTGTGGACCAAGTGTTTACTAAAGATGCTTGTGGAGAAAAGTATAGAGAGGAAAGGGAAAGTATGGGTGTTTTTAGATTTAGAGAAAGCACATGATAAGAGGGGTGAAGTGTGGAGGGTGTTGGAGGAAAATGGAGTGGGGGGGTAAATTAGGTAAAGGTATTAGGGCCTTTTATAGGAATAGTAGAATGTGTGTGAGAGTGTTAGGAGGAGAGAGAGAGATGTTTGGGGTGGTGAGAGGATTGAGGCAGGGGTGTGTAATGTCGCCGTGATTATTCAATTTGTTTATGAAGTGTTTGCAGAGGAATGGTGAGAGAGGGGAGGGAAGTGATGAATGGGAATGATAGAAGGAAGTGAACATGATACTGTTTACGGATGATACTGCCCCTAGTGGCGAAGAACGCGGAAGGGCTGAAGGTATTTGGTGAGGGAGTTTGAGAGAATGTGTGTGGACAAAGGGACTAAAATAAATTCAGGTAAGAGTAAAGTGTTAGTGTTTGAGGAGGAGGAAGAGAGGAGGGGGAGGGGTTAGAAGTTAGAGTAGGGGGTGAAGTATTGGAAGAAGTAAAGAGATTTTAGATATTTAGGGATGGATTTGGGTAAGGGGAGAGGGATGAAGGGGAGATAGAGCATAGAGTAGGAGAAGGAATGAGAGCTTTAGGTGGTCTGAGAGAATTATGGAAAGAGTTTATCACG
>JABUQX010131598.1:0-28667 GCA_015478945.1 Trachelipus rathkii
AGAGAGAGAGATTTTTTATTTTTTAAATTTTTTTATTTTATTTACTCTTATTTTATTTTGAATATCATTATAATCTATATATGATTATATATATGTATATATATTTATTATATATTTATTAATATATATATTATATAATATTTATATATATTATTTAATATATAATATATATAGTAATTATATATAATATATCAAAAATAATATATATATTTATTTATAATCTTTTATATACTTTTGCTGACAAAATTCTTATTATTGCATTCATTATAAATCCATATTCATCGTTCTGTTAGCAAGGGGCTGATAAAACTCCGCATTCACTTAGTTGTTTTTTTTTTCATGAATCAAATAATTTTAAGATATATATATAATCGCTTCCACCAAACATCAACACCTTGCAGGCTAATAGATTAGAATATAATATAGTTTATATATATATATTATATCTATATTATAATATAATATATATTAATAATATAATATACATATATATATATATATAATATAATAATAATATATATATATATATTATAATAAAAAGATTAACAAGTTCTCACCATTCGTGGCAGCCTTGATTCTGTAGAGAGAGGTAGAGAGGAGGCATGAGAGAGTAGAGAGAGAGGGAGAGAGAGAGAGAGAGAAGAGAGAAGAGAGAGAGAGAGAGAGAAGGAGGAGAGAGAGAGAGAGAGAGAGAGAGTGAGTGATGAGAGAGAGAGATGAGAGAGAGAGGAGAAGAGAGAGAGAGCAAATCTGACAAGTAAAGTAAAAATTTTATAAAGAATCATGTTCATGTTCAAATCCGAAGAGGTGTTTTTTATATAACAAGTAATTTGAAAATTAGCGTCTTCATCAAACTCATGAAACTCATACAACTTATGTATGCCGACATTTTTAAAACATAAATTCCTTAAAAATATGTTACTTAAAATTTCAAATTTACGATTTGAAATAAATATTCAAGCACATATCGTATGCTTAAAATAACATCCTCCAAAGAGAGCGTTATGGGCTATTTAGCTCTTGTCAGCTTACGTACGGTGACGTCAAAGTATTAAGAATTTATCTTTCACATATTGGAAAGAAATGAAAGTCAAGTATAAATCAAGCATATATATGTGCTTAATAAATAATTTCATAGAATTTAACCTTCGATCAAGCTAGAAAACATATCAAATTTAATTAATTTAATAAAGTGATAAATAAATTAAAAGAACATAGGTTTTTCTTTAAAAAAATAAATGTGTCTTGAAATTTTAATATTCTGTAGATGCAATTGTATATATATTGGGTATAGCATTTGAATAAAAATTAAAAAAGAGAAAAAATCAGTAGATAAAGTAATATTATTTAACAAGAAAATAAAGAATAGAGATCAACGAATTTACATTATGAACTTTAACATTATTAATTATTATTATTACAATTTATGGATTATTTATATTTTATTATTATTATTATTATCCATTATCATTATTTATCTCTGTTTTCATTATTATTATTACTTATTTATTAATTATTTATTATTAGTTATATGATATTATTATATATTATTATGTATTATTATTATTATTATGATTATATTTATTTATTATTATTATTATGTATTTATTATATCTTATTATTATCTATTTTTTTTTTTTTCCCAATAACAGATTGATTTTTTATTGCTGTATTGTTTCGTATTTATCTACGCTGTCTAATTCCTATGCGCCTTTCCCCAGTTATATTGACGGTTTTTTGGAGGGTAAGTAGGCAGATGCTCTTTAATAGATTTCAGAGTTTACTAGAGACCTAGTCACTCACTAGAGCAAGGAAGACTTCCTTGCTCATGCCTTTCTTCGATAACAAATACATTACGTTAGATAAAAATTCAGTTACAGATTAATTTAAAGATAAAAACAAAGTTTTTTCGGTTTTTCGGGGAATGGCGAATGGTTAGATGGCGATTGATTAGCATTCTCTTTCACAACACGCTTCGTTTCGATCGGCGGAGATACGTTCTTTACTTTCCGGTAATATTATATATATATATATATATTATATAGTTATATATATGATATACTATATTAGTGTAATATTATATATATATATATATTGGACTATAATATATAGTATCTAATATATAAATATAGTAATATATAGTATATTAGGTAATTATTTCCAATAACTGCTTCTAAACGCCAGGTTCCTTAGGTAAAATCGATATATAGTATATATAGTATTATATAATAATATATATATATACATAATATATATATATATATATGTACTAGTATAATAATATTATTATAGTAATTATATTATTTATATTATATTACTATATAGTTATTGTTGTTTTTGTGTTTTTTTTTTTTTTTTACGTTATAAACAGCTCACGGGAAAGCCTATTCAACAAGAGGGGTGTTCCCCAACAAAATTAACTAAGTCAAATTACGCAGATGAGCACAGACGCGGGCTTTAAAGTGAAGGAAGGCTTAAATGAGAGAATAATACAAAAGATGAGAGAATTCCACAGAACAGAGGTGCAGGAAGAAGGAGCTACCGGCAGCGAACGTTGAGTTTGGAGTGCTAACATCAACACAAACTCATGTGCAGACACAGCACCTCTTGTGCTGCGAGGGGCGTCTTAAAGGAGGCGTACTCCTGTGGAAAGTCCTCGAGCAGCTGCGCTACGGTACATATAGATAGAGAATAAAGACCAACATCGCGGCTGCAGAAGATAAGGAGGAAGCTGAACCTTTAGAATCGGACAGCTTATAAGTCTTTAGCCTTTTGACTTACCTATCCAAAACGGTGAAACTTGAGCCCGCCCCAGATATGTAGGCAGTACGTCATAGCAAGGCGGATGAGACCTGTATACTGGAGTAACATGTGAAGAGGAAAAAAGTCTCGCAGTCTAAACAGAATGCTCAGTTCGTTTGAGGCGCCCTAGCACCATGCTGTGATGGAGGTTTCCACAGACATTTTTTTGTTTAATGTTAGAGTGCAGGGATTGTTTATATATGTAACAGGAGAGTACGAGAGAATCGTCGATAGAGATAGGAGTGAGTAGTGTGTTCCTTAAGAAGGGAGATTTCGTAGAATGTTGGTTAAAGAATTAAGTTTACAAAGGTGAGACGACCGCGACGCCGTGAAGATTCTATCCGATCAGCGAGATTGAAATGGAAAGAATTAAGGACGAGAAGGCTTTTTGAGATAGTATAGAAAAGAGCAGAAGTTGAAATGAATTTGATAGAATGAAGGGTCGATGTCCCATACGGATAATGAGTGGATAGAGTTAGAATGTGCACGAAGAGAAGATTATCGTGTATGAAAAGCAGCGAATATAAGTAGAGATATAGAGCAGGAAACCTGAGGAAAATACCACTATGACAGAAAATGGAAGAAGAAGTCGTGACCCATGCAACAACAGCGATATTGAGCGATTTGAAAAGAAAGCTAGACATAAGTAAGCAAAAAGAGAAATGATGGAAATCCAAGAGGGGAGCTTGCCATACGCGTGACGCGTGCCATACCCGTCAATATGCTTTGAGATAATCTGCGCGCTACACAGCAAAGTTTCTCTCCCGTACATTCGTGAGGGTGGAAAATCTATAAATCTGATTAGAATAGGAAAGTGATATTTCAAGTAGATTCTCGGCGCGAGAGCCGTACTGGCGATAGAAAAGAAGAGAATGAGATTGATGATCCAGGTGGTGAGAGTTGAGAGGGTCAAAGATTTTGGGGAGTATAGGTTAGAGCTATAGGGCGAAAGTTAGGAAGGATCAAAGCGTCTTCCTTTTTTCGGATAGGGTTGAACATTATGCGGCGCTTCCACATATGAGGGACAAGTGCTAGTAAGAGGCATAGAGAATAGCGTTTCAACGAGAGAGGGGCGCACGGAAAGCACCTCCTCAAAACTTGGGAGAGATGCATCACGGCCCCGTTTCCTAAGTTTCATAGATTTTGAGGCCATGCCCGATTAATGTACCAGTGTCAGGCAAGGCATAGGACAGCTGTAGAAGAGAAGGCTGGGAGGAAGAAGGAATCGCCAGATTACAGTCCAGGGTGGAGTTAGAGGAAATAGGAGGCAAAGAGGATGTGGGCTTGTGCAGTGGAGATTAGCACAGACATCAGATAGGATATTAGAGAGGAGGAAAGGTAGATTAACAGAAGTTGTTGGAGATGTTTTTGGCAAAGGGGTCAGAAAGATTTTCAGAAGGAGAACAATGGAAGGTTAGCGCACTTGTCGGTTGATGAAAGTCCGATTGCTTTACTGCGAAAGAGTATCCTGCAAGCGATTTTAGCTGCGAAAAATTAGCGAGAGTAGATAGGAAGAACGAGAATTTTCGCCCCCGGATACAGCATTGTTCTAGCCTGAATGCCAGTAGAGATACTAAGGAAGGATTATGAAGGAGAAAGGAAGAATGATCAAGAAGGAATGAAGCTGCTCATTCCATCAACATTACAGTCCCACCTTGTCAGCAGAATGCCGAGCGTAACTCAGAGGAAGCTCATGTCCCATTATAGGTTTGGAGAAGCAGCGCAAAGCGCGCCCAATTCTGCCGTCAAAGTTGCAGAAAGAACGCAGCAGGGCAGATGGAGCTGTTGAGAGAAAAGTATTAAATAGAGATATACATGATGTGGTGTGCAGATTTTATAATAAGGGAGCGCAGGTGTGTATTTATAGGAGAGAAGACCTAGTGTGTAAATAGTGTAAGGTGTGTTCAAAGAATTGTGTTAGAGACGTGATTCGGAATGTGTTGGTTTACTTTTAATTTACGTTGTCCCTAGATTGTTGATGCTGAATGATTCGGCCTCTCCCACGTATAATCAGATGAGAGGATCAACCTTCGTGTTTGTGTACATGAAAATCCATGATAGAGACCTCAGTATTTGGATGAGAATATATTACAGTCTCGTTGAGAAGTAGTAAGATATTCAAAAATGCGTGAAAATCTGTTCTTGTTCTGTCAGAAGAACAGTAGCAGAAGCACAAGATTATTTGTAGTAGAATGAAGAACGATTTATAGCACGAACATCGAATTAGGTGTATTCGAAGATTCACGAGGACTGTTACGGATGTTAATGGGACGAGTAGGCACATAACTCCACTTTAGACGGAATTAATGAAATAGTTATAGTTGGATACGTTAAAGAGTTATGAGGAGAAGAACTCTATGCCATCATAGTCTTCAGACAGAGCAAAGATTAGGGCTAGGTAGAGATGGTGGTATTACGGAAGCAGAGTTATAGAGATTTAGCCACGGATGTTGGTGAAGTAATAGAAAACCCGCACCTTATTTTACTTCATTCACACACACACCACACACAGCCACACGCACACACCAAACAGAACAAAAAAAACAAAAGGAAAAATCGGGATAAAAATCATCAAACGCTAAAACCTAAAGTTAAAAAGACGAAGCGTGTGCTAAATTAATTAAAATAGATTTTTTGTGCTATAAAAAAAAATATAACCTCAAACTTACGTAAACGCTTTCCCAGTTTTACTCTTACTGAAAAATTCGCAACCAAAAAAAACAAAAAAAACGAAAAAGAAGTAAGAAAAAAAAAAATTAAAATTAGGAAACTTATATTTAAAAACTCCACGTGCAAAATTTCACTGAATCTAATAAGTGTTTTACAACTGATATGATTTAATAAAGAGAACTAGTATTTTTATCATTGGCAAACAAAGCGAAAATGATTGACTAGAAACACAGCTTCATTCAATAATATAATGAACTTAAATAAAATAATTATTAACTATCAGCTGAAGATCAAAACCGTGCTGTCACTTCACATAGTCAAGAATATAGATATATTATTATTAGTATAGATATATAATATATATACTATATAATATAATTAGTAAATATAATAATATATATATATATATATATTTATATATATACTATTATTATCTATAGAGAAGAGAGAGAGAGATAGAGAGAGCGAGAGAGAGGAGAGAGAAGAGGAAGAGAGTTTTTATAACATTTTAAAGTAACTCGCTTAATAAATTTGAACTAGAAATAAAATAAAAGTTATTTTCAATTCAATAATATTTCTATGATGTTATTTTCACTCTAATTTAATATTTTAAATATTATCTAAATTTTTATTTCCAATTAGGATTTAAAAGTACAATTCATTTAAAATGAGATAGAGATGATGGGGCTTATAATATAGGTTATATGTATATATATATTAATATTATACTATATATATTAATATATATATATTAGTTATATGTACTATTATATATTATTATTATTATACTATATATAGATATATAATTATATTATATTAGTATTATATGGATATGATATATTACATGGATTAGAATGCAAATATTTACAATTTAAAATTCTCCAAAAAAATTATTTGCTGACAACTTGAATCAATTTGATTAACAATTTTTCTTTCCACAGTGTAGTCCACCCCTCCACATTATGCTCCATTGATTTGTGCTGGATCAAGTGCCGAAAGTTCACTGAACTGAACGTAAATCGTCTTTTTAAGAATACAGTACAGCAGAGAGAAATCCAGAGGAGTAATGTCACTCTGTATACGTCGTCCACTCATTCCACCGTAAAAGAAACTGCTCATTCACCCAGACGCTGGAAACATTTTTGAAATAGACCGGTTCACTAGCACATCGAAACCATATTTCATATATGTCTGCTAGTAATCTAAAACTGGATGAAACTTATTCTTAGCATATCTACTTAACTCATGCTTATAAATGTTTCATTAAAGAAGAATTGACCTACGAGAATCAAAACACGGATTCCGATATAAATTCTAAACCTAAAAGTTAATACCCGCATATATTGTTAACTTCCTCACATTTTTACCCTGGAAGCAGTTATGTGGCATATAACTAAATGAACATTTAAATTAAAGTTACCTTGCCGATCCATTTGAATATTTTCAGTATCAGAACCTGGTAAATGACCCTTATATTAGGGTCGCCATCAATCATATCGGGAAGTAGGTTATCATGGTTTTATTTGAAGCTCATGAAGCATTTTTTTAATGAATTTTCTAGAGTCGTGTTGTTCTTGTTCATCTACCCTTACTTTCTTGAACTGCATAAGGGATTAACATATACAATCTACTAGTTTTCTATAGTAGAGATGGGTCTTGATCTTTCTAGTCTAGTCAAGTATGCATCCGAACAGATGATTTCAAAATGGCCTATGATGCTGGCTATAACATAATTTTAATGACAAATGAAAGCGCTCTTTAAAACGTCTGCATGTCTCACTTTTAATATCAATTTTCAAAAATGTCTTCACAATTAACACTCGCTGATTATTGTTTGATTTATTGATCTGAAATTAAAAGGTAAATTGACACTGTTCCTTTATAAAGCTTATGATAGCCAAGAGCTTTGAATACCTCCTCCGGATACTAAAATACGGAACCTATCTACCCTTTCGGCTCAGTTAAATCAGGTAAAGGCATGCCGACTTGAGATCACAGAGAACTGATGGTTTTCTGTTTCTTTTCTTTTTCGTATGGATCGTCGCTTTGGACTTATAACCACCTGATAAGTAATTTTATTCCAAAGAGATAAACAGTAGCAGAGGGCAATGAAACGATTTAATTCATTTACACGATCGCCATTTTGGTCATGATACTAAAGAAATTGCAGTAGGTCAGAGGAGTAATAAAAATATGAAAGATTGTTATAACGGTCTACCAAAATAATATTAGCACTACTCTTGAGACTTTATTAAAGATCTTTCTCTCTTCGATTTTTTAATGCTTTGAAATAGGACGGTCTGGGATCTAAATGCTCATCACTGCTATTACTTTCAAATTTCAACAGCTGATGATTTCTTTTGCGAAAAATTTGCTTCGTCTCTTCGCATGCATGTTTCTTCAATAATTCCCTTGTTCGCTTTTCCTCTGCTTTTTTGCTAGAGTTTCTTATCAATACCACTTATATGTATCCTCTTCTTCCCTTTTCTCTCTGAGCTTGCCAAAATAATTTGTCATCTTTAATGGATATCATTTCAAGGGCATTAGCATGTGCAATATCAAAAATCATGGAGTTAAACAATTTTGAAATTTAATTTACTTTATTCCACTTTTGATTTTTTGTTTTTCTTCAATTGGGATTTTTGAAGGACCTATAATTTTCATACTCTTTCTCAATTTTTGGCTATTATAATGCTGTCTTGGCTATTCAATGGAATATTGTAATTATCCGCAAATGTGTTGAAATTTCTTGACAAAACTATATTTGAAATGCTCTTTATAAAGTTTTTTGATTGCCTTTGTTAAGCTAGAATAGGCGACGCAATACATCATCATTAAATGGTAACTTTGCCTTACTAATTTTATTGATGGTATGTCCAAGCAACCATAGTTTGCTGTCTCTTCTTGTTTTTATTGAAGAAAACATAGTGAATACAATAAATACAATATTATATACCAATAATTTGAAGTATTAAATATGCAATAATAATAATAATAATACTACTGAACGTAAAATAATAACATACAAGTATCAATGGAAGAAGCGGGGAAAAAATATCATGAACTCTTCGCCACGCTGGCAAGCGATTAAAACGTCATTCAATTAAGCTGATAATTTGCAAAGAGAACATTTCCATATCCAACCTCACAATTTCCAATGTGAGAGTTTACTTCTTTGAGAAATTTATTTTTGGGCAGGTCTAATATTCTGTATACATAAACTTATATAATATATGATATCATTACTATATATATATATATATATTATATATATATATATATATTATATATATAATAATATATATATATATATATTATATATGATATATATTATATATATATATATATATATGTATATATATATTATATATATACTATGCTATATATAAGGAAAGTTGTAAATGCAGGAAGGTGGCTGTGCAATTAAAATCGTTGGGAATGTAAAGGGACTAAGTCTTGAGTGCCTAGGGCTTACATGAGGTATGTCTAGTTTTACCTGTGTATATTGTATGGTGGTTGAGGACATATGGCGTCTGAATAAGAGTAAGATCTAAAGTTCATGTGTTTCAGATGGACAATCTTGGGCCGATGCTAGTGTGAAAAGAATTAATAAGTGAGGAATGAACGTATTAAGAGGTTGTGTGGTGTGAAGAAAGGTATAAATGAGAGAATTAATGAAGGTATGTTGAGATGGTTCGGTCATGTGGAAAGATTGAATGAAAGTCGGTTGTTAAAGCGGAGTTTATAGTGGAGAGTGCGTTCAGGAACCGACCTGCTGGCGAGACCGAAGAGAAAGTGGATTGAGTCGGTTGAACGAATGTCTGCCTGGAAGAAATGTGAGTTTGCAGAGGCGAGAATAAAGGTGCTGGATAGAGAGATGCGGGTTTTGTATGGGCATGTTGTGGGCCCACCTGGCCAGTGGGGATTTAACCCTTACATTGACGATACCATTAGTGAGGGTTCCGCGCATGGTCCTAGTATGCCCTCTCTAGAGGTGAGAGTTTTGTCTGTGAACGAGGCCTCTCACTAATTAATATGGAGTACAGAGGAGCGGATACGCAGCTAGGGGCTTTCTTTTTCGCAGATTTGCGTCATGTTCCTCCAATGCCTTTTCTTTTTCCGATGCCTTGTACAGCACCCCCTTCCCCAATCCTTGGGCCCAAGAGAGAAGGTGAAGAAGAAGAAGATATATATAATTAATATTTATATAATATATACTAGAATAATATATATATAACTGGTAAAATATATATACATATATCACTATTACTTTATTATACTCTTGTAAACAATATATGATCAGATATAATAGATATATATACTCAGATTATTACTATGATATTTGATTACTTTCACCTTATTAAGATATATTATAAGATAGGTCGCCCAAGGGCACTCCGTTTTAATAAGTTAGATATGTAAACGCAAATTTTATATAAGCTTATTTATAAAAATAATTTTTTCTTTAATAAGATTTAATTTTTTATCAACCTATATATATTATATATATATTAAATATAGCGAATTCAAATTAACTAAAAATTATACTTATAAAAAATAATATAATAATTATTACATATTATATATATATATTATACAATCTATATCCAAAAAGATTTACTATATATTATATATATAAATTAGAGTATATTTAGTTATATATTATTTATTTCATAGACAATTATTATTGATATATTGTTGACTGGAATGCCCTTTATGTAATACACACTATATTATGTATATTTGACCTATAAATTTGTGTTAATGGTTGAGTATTATGAGTTTGTATTTAACACTCGAATTTATATAGAGATATATATAATTTTAAAATTAAAAAGTGAACTTTAAGTGTGGATTTTATAAGTGGGCATTTCCAGTCATAATTAATTATTAGAAAAATAGTGTCTGAATTCAATATAGAATAGTCAGAATGTATATACTATACATATAATAAATTTTTATATAATATATGATATAATATTATTATAATAAACATATGTATAATATATCAGTATTATAATAATATATTAATACTTAATATATAGTATTATATATTATATATTATACTATATAATAATACTTATATATATATATATATCATAATAGTAATTAATTACTCCATTTATTTATATACTATAATGTAAATAAGTATTATATAAATTATATAGTTAATATATTTATAGTATAATATATATATGACTCCATTCAGAGTAGTTATATATTTTAAAGCGATAGTATAAAAATAATAGAATAAATATTGTATAGCTAGAAAGAAATCTCGGAATGTGCATTTGAACTCCCAAACCAAAGAAGAGCTAAAGCTGCGTTTCTCTTTGGTCTTTGATACATTTAATAGTCTACTGGTAGCATGACAGTCTGTAAAAAACATTGTTCCCCATAATATTGGACACAAACAGAGACTTTATTTCACGTGACCTCAGCTCAGTTCGAAAAGAAGTATATATCTCTTTTAGAAGTAATATACAATATGTATCTGGCATGAAGAACTCAATGCATCAAAATATGATTCAGAATGACAATTTAACTCTCACCTACATCTATGAGACGAACCTTTGTCATTAAAGTTAATTAGATTCTCCCTGAAATGTATATCGTTCTTTTTTTTTTTAATATTTTACTTATACAATATAAGTTTTTTTATTAGTCACTACTAATAAAAAATAAAGTACAGTTTCAGATTTACAAAATAATAACAAATTTGAGGCATACACAATTACAGTCCGAAAACCTCCATTAAAAGAAAAATATATATATTCATAATGAACATATATATCTAATGTTTGCTAATGATGATTTATCAGTTAACATAATTTTGTAGAATAATATTCAAATTCGAACAGTTGTTCCAAAACGGATAATTAGGTTGAAGAGGTAGCCAAAAGGAATGCGATGAGTAAATATGTTTTAAAAATTATTACCAGGTATAAGTGTGTATGTACAAATATAAGAAGTGATAACAGAAGGGTCCTACCTTTCTTGCGAGTAAGTTCTCCCAATATAATCAACAAGCGATACGTGGAAGAGGTCAGTGAAGGAACCTAAGTATCTCCAGCGCGGCAGTTCTAAAAATATGAGAGATGAAGACTGGAAAGCTGTATTATATGGTGAGATTTTTTAAGCCTTTTATCTTAAATAGTGAGTTTAACGATTAAAAATACAAAATTTAGTCCGAAAGATTATAATATAGTGACAGTGTTATTATGATGTTAAAATTAAGGTGAGTTATAATATTTTTAATATATATAATAAGTTTATGTTTAAGTATCAGGCAGAACACGAATTTAATTAGATATTTCACAATTTACAAATTTTATAATAAAAGTATTTCCCTTTATAATAACCCTTTTTAGTAACTGTTCCCTATATATATATATATACCTATTCCAATGTATGACATGGCATGTGTAAAATTAATAGTATAATAACCTTTTAGTAATAAAAATTATTGCCCTCCATATAAATAACTACTAATCATTTGTTTCAATGTAATAATGTGATATATATAATTACTTAAGATATATTATTAAATAGGTATAAATAATATTATATAATATTAAAAATAAGGCTGTTGTGATTGTACTAGCCTTAATAATCCTAATATAAAAATTAGTTCGACCCGAGTTGTGCCTTACTTAACTTGAAAAGTAACAATGGACCTTGAAATAGTGGTAAGCCTCCGATGAGCTAGGGATAACTATTAATAAACTTGGGGTAAAAATAATAAACCTCAAAAATAGTACATAAAATTAAGAGAATATAGAGTTTCTTTTTTATACGTTAGCCATGATACAACCAGTAATATATAGATATATAATTCAATTAATTTGATTTTGAATTCAAAGTCCCTAATCCATAATAATTTATAAGCATTTTCTATGGTGAGGCACAAAATCGAAAATTTGTGCAAATAGAGAGGATCCCTTAATATAATATTGAGGGTTATTTTAAATGTCTTAATTAACTGAGGCTTAAATTATAAAATTTTAAATCACATATTATTTATAAGCATATTATTTATACTAATAATACTATTTTTTATTAAAATAAGTATAATAAATTATGTAAATTTTGAATTTATATTTTATTACATCAGTTGCTTTATTTTTATTTATTTGATGGCCTGCCTTCCTGTGCTTCCCCCGTAAAGTTATCGGTTTCTTGATAATAAATATAGTGTAGAATGTTGTTATTATCAATATATAATTATGCAATATAAAAGGTTTTTGAACAAAAGTATGTTGATTAATACTAGAATCGGGCCAAATCTCTATAGGTCATACTTATTGATTGATTCATTTACTTATATATACTTAATATATGAGCTTCATTGCGTTTAAGGTATTCCTTACTCATTTACGGACCTTATGGCCTATACTATAAAGGTAGTCCATTATCAAGTTTCCTCAGCCAGTTTATCAATACTATAAAAACACAGTCTTTATTAAAAAAACTTGGTATATTAACTTTGAATAAAACAATGGAGCGTGAGTAAACCCACTTATTTTTAATTACGTTCCATACACCTAATAGCAAATAACTCATGATAGTAGGGTAGTCCATAGTAGTACAACACTAATATAAATATAAATTATGATAACTAAAATGGAAAAATTGGACAAATCTGCTGACCACATGAAATGACTTATGTGAATACGTTAAGTGTAATTGTGTACTCGGCACCATGATTATTTAGAGAATGACAGGTAAAGGTGATTTTCCCATTATAGGCCGTAGCAGCCGTGTGAAAATAGCTAAAATAGATAATTTCTCTTCACGGTGCATTGATCAAAATAGCCTATATGCAAAACGAGATTAAGTACGTAGCTAAGTGTTTATTATAGAGAAAGTGTATCAACATATGTAAATGCAGCCTAATACGTAATTAATTTTAGTATATAGTACTTAATTTATGAAGAAAATAATTTGCCAAAGTATGACATTTTACTAACCCCTTAGTGAGTAAAAAAGCAGAAAGGACTTCTCTCCTCTTAAATTAAAGATCCTGGAACGTGTAATTTGAGATACAAATTTGTGTGATTCCTCATTAACAATAATAATGTTGATACCATAAGTGATATAAAAGTTAATGAGGAATAGTTAACATTGTTAAGTTATCCCCTAATAATTTATTCGAGAGTGTGATTCACCTCTTTTAGTGTGTGAGTAGCATGTGTTTTATATATCTGAACCAGAGTGTGTGAATAATATATTTTATGTTTTCTTAATACACCGATCATCATTTTTGCCTCTGAGTGATTGATAGCACACAGGAAATACATCTGGAAACTTGTGGCCTCCATCTATCTCATCCGGAAACTCCAAACCTAAAACATGATGAAAATCTTTATGACACCTGAGTGTTAATTGCAATTAGTTAATAAAGGGGACTATCCATAACTGTAATTTATTTTTCCGTCGTATTGACTGTGCCCTTAATTGTCAACTTTACCATATGATATATTAGATCTAAATTGATAATATGCATAATAAATATAAAAATAAGGCCATATTTTTAAATTCTTGAACGTTCTAGCAACTTAGTTATTACCTATAGCTAATTTTAAGATAATAAACAAATTAACCTATATTAAGGAAAAATGTGTCAACTTTAGACTGGCAAAATTATGGCAATATCCAAAGAAATGCGTTCCAATTCACCCCCGAATGAAGTAAATAGGAACACCACATTCTTAATTCTTTATTTTATGTTTCATTATGACATGTTTTTAATAACCTCATGTCTAATTGAACTATAAAAATAATTACCTATATTATAGTAATTAGATAATGTGATTTAAGGATTACAACAAATATTTTATGTAATATTGTTACAGAACATATGAGTAAGAATGACAGGATGTCCGAACGAAGGGGTCCTCTCTCTCGAATTATGCACTTACTGCATCATTATATTGGTTGTAATAAAAACATCCAATAATAGTCTCTCTTAAAAATTTAACTATCACTCTCATATATTAAGTTTCAACTTCACCAAACCGTTCGAATGAGTGTCAACATTTAAACATACTTCTCCTCGATACTTGCTTTTAACATATCAATTATTGTAATGCAATTACTTATATTTCTGATCATATTATGGTAATTTTTGTGCAGATGTGATGTGCCGCTTAATCGTAGGCGAACCTCACAAGCATCCGAGTCAATAAAGGCCCCGCGGCCCTGAAGATTATGTTCCCAGCAAAAAAGAAATATATGATGTCCTCAATACGTGAAATAATTAGGGAAACAGGAAGGGAGACAAATAATTATTACGTTTAAGTGTCCTCAATATTCCTAGTGGTTGTGGGATAAAACCAGCTTCGGGTGGTTTCGTGCCAAAAACTACCCGGGAAATAATATTGTAATGCGCGGTTTTCTGCTATTTGTTGCAGTAAAAAGTGTTGTTAAATCATAGCAACACTTTCTATTTCATTTAGATACTTCGAATATAAATTCATTTCTAATTACTGGCTAGACAACATAACTCACATAACTTGTATGTGTGTCATTAACTAAAGTATATTGTGAGAAATCTTGAAATAAAATCAATGTAAAAATAATGATTTAATATTTTATCCCTAATATATAGTTCAATCATATATTTCATAAGGTGAATTTCATAAATTTTTCTCATATTCAATAATTATTAAATTAATATAGCATTAATAATTTAAACAAATTATTAATATATTTTTTAAAAGCTACTCTATCTTAAATTACTAATATATAGGATTGGTACCCAGAATGAAACAGGCACAATCCAAGGGGTTCTAGGATATCGAGTGCAAAGGAACCCATTGGCATGTATAGAGGATAGAGGAGATGGAGAGATACGACTAGTAAATGTTATATCAAGAAACATTGCGACAACCACCACTCTGCGAGAGGAAGAGCCACAAATTGTGCAAGAGAGACATACTTACTGACGGAGTAATCTTAGCAGTGCAGACCAAAAAAAATGTGAGCAGTAGGGCCAGATTAAAACGAGGGTCTACGCTGACAAATATGTGGACCGCTGACTACAGGAAATTAGTTCTCAACCAATGGAGTCTTTTATCCTGATGGCAACAAAGAGATCAACATGAAAAAAAAGCCTGAAAAAGACCCCAAATTTAGCGATGTCTCCAAGAATAAATGACGTGTAATAGCTGATAGATAGGACATACTAAGAGAAATGTGTTATCTATCTCTATCTTTAATAGCAGTTCTAACTCCTGGTACTAGGTTAACAAACCACCATAAAGAATTACCTATATTTCATACGAATCAATCATCTAATCTCCATATTCGATCTCTACCGATACAACAAGAAATTCACCAATCCCTATGTACCAAAAGTTAAAGAATCATCTTTAAGATCTAATCCCAGATCCACGCATCTTAGTACTCCTTAAATACACCAGCACACCGATCAATTACCTCCAAGTTACAAGGTCGTACTCGAGAGCCGTTTTCTTGCTCCAAATCACACGACGCAAGGCCTGTTTTCTTTAGCCCGGCACGACTGTAAGCACCCAAGCTAATTATTGCACAGATATGGTACCCCCGGTCTAGTCAACTAGATCTCGCCATACTGCTCACGGCGGAACCCACAAAAAACCTGGTGGACAAGAAGTCAGCTAATAATTGAGGACTATGTCAGTTGTGCACGAGCCTTTTTTTCGTGTAATATTCCAATTAGTGTCGCTGCCCTAGGAAGCCACGCCACAGATACCTCGAGATATGCCTATGAAATTTATATTGTCACAAAAAATGGTATTGCGTGGTGTTCGTTTTTCCCAAATTTGTCCGCGCAACCATTTTATTCAAAAGCCGATACCTAACAGATTCCTAGAACTCCTTAGCTCTGAACACGAAGTGTCCACTTTTGAAACGGTATGAGAGTATTGGAACTGAAGTGAATGCTGTTTGAGCCCTTTTATACCATTAAGGCATCATATGCCCGATGTGAGAAGTCTTCTCGAAGAAAAGGAAATTCGAAACGATTATGGTTATCCCATGGAAATCCAACCTTCTCAGACCACAAGACTTCACGAGCCTTCTCATCCATTGCCTCAACACTGAAATTTGCATCTGCTGCCAACCCATGGTGGATATAGAGTGAGTGCCAAAGAAACCCATCTCAATAATAAAGCGTTGAACATGAAAAGTAATGAGGGGTTCCATTGACACATGAGCTGTAAATAGAAAATGACTGCCATACTACATTTTCAGATTTTTGAAGTCAATAATAAAGCAAATAAGAACAATTAAAAGTACCCTCTAAGAACAATTTACTACAGGCAAGCAGATACGATTATTGATTAACTTTAAATTTTAAAATCTTATTATTTTAAAATAAAACATCAATTCAATAATAAAAGAGCTTTCCTATAAAAATATTATAAATATGGTCGCTAAAGCATAAACAACAAGATGCAATCCAATGAAAATTTTCTCCATTTTGAATGCCTTTTTGAATGTAGTTAACGAGCTGCATTAAACTAAGTTGCTCTTTCTTGTCTTCGATATCGCTTGGGAATTCGACAACAGAAAATGCTAAAAATGAGCAGTGCACAAGGACCAACTTCCATAGCGTATAAACGCCTAACTTAAACAAAAGAAAGTGATGAATACATAATAAGGGAGTGGGTACGTAGGTGTTGGAAAATTTCGCTACCCCATAGTAATATATATATTATATAACTCTATTTACATAATAGTGTATTATTTTTATAGAATTATTAGGTGGAAATAAGTGGGTGGGTAGGGTAGGTGGGCTGTAGTATAGTAAATTTCATTAACCGCCCAAGCAAATTATCATTTAGCCCAATCCCGAAGCAGCCGCGCGCGCCCAAAAAACCACCGCGCAATCTTAACTATATTATATATTATAAAGGAAAATATTTAAACTTTTGAATTCATTACATACCCCTATTATGACGATGATTACCAAGTATTGCTCTTTTCATTATGAAAAGCATGGTCAGAAAAACATGCCATGTCTAATATCCGATCACAAGTTCCTCCCTATATTAACCTGTTATTGGGAAGACCAGTGTAAAAATGGTTGGTATACTCTTCCCGGCACTAGAAGCACAGTTCTTTATTCAGTCGCTATTTTTTTTGAAATAAAGAAATGCCATTTTTAAAATTTGGCTTAAATACCTAACTATATCAACATTATTAGTAGAAAATAGATAAATAAGTAAATCATATAGTTATACATAGGGCGGAAACAGAAAAGTTGATGTAGAATGTATAAGTGTAAATATAAATAAATAACTGTTAAAAATATGAAATTTAGATATTATGATAATTGCTTGCTTACAAGTATTTTACATAAACTTGATTCTAACTCAGCATAACAGAAAATAAAAAACCTTTGTATCTTTCTTATTAGAGTGATTCCATTTTTTAACCTCTTTAAAATTATGGTAAGACGATAGTTATTCTAAGGAGCGTTCCAAGTAATATCTATTAGTTACTTAAATGCATTTCTATTTCAGGGTTGACTGCGTCTTCTCTCCATTTAGTGGATAAAAAAACTTCAATTGTAATATTCTCTATATCTCTAGAATAAACCCGCTAGTAGAATACCAGTGTAGCATGTGTTAGACACATTCATACAAAAAATTTCCTACGTTATAGTACATTGATATATCAGAAATATAAAAATATTCTGGCCGATATAAGTTAGACTGCAAACAAATAATGGTTCATAATTCGACAAATAATGTTATATCATATTCGGAGCTTATTATAGTTAACACGCCATCTGAACCTGCTCTATATATATAAACAAACTAAACAGTTCTTGTAGCTCGCGACTATTAGAAAATTAGCTGAAAAGATAAAACACGCATCACTGCGTAAAGAAAAAAATATAAACTTGCATATGTAAAAAGCAACAATATCTCTAGACGTTGTTTTTTCTATTTAGTCCTTCTTCCTGCCATATGATACAGAAGCACCTGCGGAGTCGTGGGTTTTTTCGACACAAAAAAAAAACCAATATCGGAGCAAACCACTCGAATAAACAGCACAATTTTAAATGAGTCTTTTATTGTCAGGACCAATCTATAAAAAACAACAGATCACAGTTGACAGTTAAGTGTCGCAAAAGTGCGCCCAGCCCTGTTTGATTTTTTTTTTTTTTTTTTTTCTTAGGTGGATGGTACGCAACCTCCACAGCACCAGAATGTGACTATACATGTTTAGTTATTACTAAACGGAAAGGAGGAAATCCTACCGGACGAAGTAAGGAACAAGGCTGATTAATGGTCTAGATCTAATTACCAAGATGTTTCCTGTCCCAACTAGGAAGGCAAAAAAACGTTCCGATCACACTACGTGCGTGAGAATGATTCGGATAACATGTGCCTATGAAGGCGATGTCTGAATGAGGCATAGTTAAGCACTCAGCGCGAGAACTGCTTCTAAGGGTCGCAGTGGCGCACTCAAATTCACAAAAAGATATGAACGACTGTCGAAAGGCACAATTGAAGGAGCATAAAATGGGTTCAGGTCGGGGAACTCCACCGCGACATAAGAAAAATTCCAGGGTGAGAACTTGGTATGGTCACACGACATAATCGCAGCCAGAGACCGCCTCCAGGAGCGCGACTCTCTGCTAGAGTGAAGCACCACCGGCCAAGCGCACGGGTGTTGAGCGTTTCCAAGTTTGCGCACGAGCATTCCTCCGCCCAACATGACCGCCATGTCAGAGAAGAAACCCCGAAAGTAATGAGATTGGAGAAACGCGGTAGCAGGGAAATGGCGACAATGCGCCCATCCAGCAGAGTAAGGTATGGGGCACACCAACCACCCCGTGTATACGCAGCCTGTTTGGCTCACCCCATCAGGCCCGTTCGTTGAACCATGATAACACCACCAGATGAAGGGATCCACAACGAGAAACCAATTTTATTGCCAGTGTCTACGCGCAGCAACAAGCAGAGGGGACCGTTGAATGGCAACCAGACCAAAGGTACGAGTCGAACTGGTCAGAGCAATAAGCACCGGAGAGAGAGAAAGATGGTAATTATTTCCCACCACAGGTGTAAGCACATGATCATTGGTCATTTTCACCAGCCAATGACATCGCTATTATAGCTTCACGCTGAATAAAACAGCCAAATAGGGGTTGTAGGGTGAGATACAGAGATGGCCGGAATCCACGAAGCCGAGCTCCCAAAGTATGGTCACATGGTCAGCTTATCCGAGTATCTTTAAACAGACATGTCACCAATCGGTTCATCTGCTGTTAAATTCTGCAACACATTTGCCTGATCTTCATCCTGCAGTTCCCGAAGAACCATCACTGCTCTGGGTTTCCGATACAAACATCGTTCGATTCCAACCCAGTTAAAGAAGCTCCAACACCAGTGTGATGTCAGCAAACATGGAGGCAGGCAACAGTGTCTCCGCCGACATATCAATTCATAATAAAGGTAGGTTATTAGTAAGTCAAATCAATGTGTCCGCTGGCACAAGTGAGCGGTGTTCGCGCAAAAAACCAAACCGATTGAAACACATGTGTAAATCTGTGTAAGGGCATCTCTTATATAGCCGGAGGGTGAATGCTCATGTCCAAAATGAGCGATTGTCGCAACTTCGTAATAACCGACCAAGTACTATAAAGCAAACAACTGAGCGAATAGTGAGCGAACACATGGTATATGCATTCAAGACAGAGTATTACTATGATCCAGGCAAGGTGACAACACATAGTTTTCAATGGTCGAGTAGCGTGATATGACTATATCAGTCACACAAGATTATGCCAGAGCACTGAACAGATATAGCAGTAATTAAATTGTTGCCCACTGCATAAAGGAGTGATGGGATGCTTCCCATTGATATATGCTAGGTTTGTCTTCTAGTCTCAAAATGTCCGCCTTCCACAATCTGAACTGTTAGCCTCTAAGTTCGTGGAAGCATGACTCATCCTAACCATGCTGTATACTTTTAATGATAATTTTTCTTGTTGTTATCCTTACAGCTACCGACAATTGTGAACGGTTAGGAGGAGAACGTGTTAGAGATCGGCTACCATAATTTTATCTACAAATTATGAGATACCCAGAGTGTGAAGCATTTATGCAGAACAACTAATAAGACCTCTCAGTGTGGGTTTCGGATTCCTACATAGTACATGCAGAGGATTAATTAGTTTATCTACGATCTTGATATCTCTCATGGTTGTGCTTAAATAGTTAAGTGGAAATGGTCGTCGCACGGCAAAATCACCGGACACGCCTATTTTTTTAAGGATTCCTGTTATATTGTCTTCTATTGAAATAGAGTGTGAATGTTACTTTTACAGAGTCCGACACTATTGGATTCACTCCTGGCCCCAACAGTATAGACACTACCCGTTTTCGAATGTGGGAGTGTTGCGTGTGCCCGACGTAGATGATATTGTGGGAGAAAATAGTGCTTGATTCGATTTTCGGAAAACTTATAGACTCCCAGGAAGGTGTGCATAATTTCCCACATTGTACCGCTATGCTTGAACAAGATAGTATCCGCGCTCCACCAAATGAGTCGGCCAGGTCATAGTGTGAAAGATGTGCTCTGCAATGGATACATCAGTATCACCGGATTAGTATGGTCCGATTACAATGATCACCATCCGGTTTCAAAAACAACGAATGATCCCTATTGGCAATTATTCGAGGCCAACGACATTTCTTTCCGCTAGAGATATCGCCGCTATACCCACTTTTGCATTCTGTGGGCATTGCTAAGATACACTTGCGAGCGCGTGTGGACTCGAGAACCTCGTTTCTCTAACATTCATCCTGCATCATATAACATTACACCAGCAGATACTCTGCACAAACAAAAATTAATTAAAAGTGACAATTGAATAAAAGGTCTCGTTGATGAAGAATAGTTTTCGAGAGTGTATCACGCCATGAGAGATGAAATCCAAGTTAACGCTAATATTAATGATAACCATGACAACATAATCGTACGTTGATGAACAAAGTTTGAGAACCCACTAGACGTTGTGGGAGCTCTCATTCATATTGTGGGATTTGTCTAAATTTATGTATCTGTTTTAGTTAGCTTAATACCTAACTCACCCGTAAGTAGGTTACTGCTTGACCATATGCCTAAGACTAGTTAGTACATTAATATGTCATGTAAAGTGTAGTTAATATTGGTGCGGCATATTAATATACCCGAGCGCTGTTGTCAGGTAATATTCATTATACTTGGTATCACTTCGCGCTAGTCGTGTGTCAAAACATATTTCACTTATTTATATATAACATCAGCTGAATCTCTATAATCCCTGACGACTCAATTAAAACAACACACTCTTTACAGCCTCGCGTGAGATACGTGATTGCATTTGCGTTCACTAAGCCATACATCCCGTGAAACCAGAAGATCCGAGTAGATCCTAGTCATTCAGCACGGGTAACCGGCTAGTGGTGGCTTACCATCCCTTGTCCCCCTATTATTTCATCCACTCTAACCTCGTAATCCATACGTATAAAAAGCCCCCCCTATAGGTAGCCATTTCAAATTATCCCTGGTGGAACACCCCTATATATATTAATATTAACTACTGGTTCTTTTAATATTGAATAAAAATTTTGTGCATCTAATCAAGAAATTTTAAAGCAAACGACAGCTCATAGAGGACTCTAGATAAAGTCTCCAGTAATGAAAGAACGAAATAAAAAAAAATATTATTTTGAATCTTATCCTCTAAATAAATAAAAAATAAGTATTCAGTCATTATTTAGAGCTATTTATATAATCAACTATTAGACTATTTAATTCAATTATTTGATCGATCCTAAGGTTATATGGTCTCATTTCAGCACCTCTAAGCAGGTTATGATAAGTTTTTGTTAGCGTATACACATACCTGAGTAAATATACTATAATAAAATTTGCGTATACAAACTTATCATAACCTGAACTTAAGTCAGGTATATTGGCTCCTAAAAATAACGATGCGATCAGTATAAAGCCTCAATCATAACTTTTTATTATTAAGAAAGTCTATGTGAGGGAAATTTTAAGAACTTTCAGAGGGGCTGTAACTTTATTTTTCCTAAAGAGACTGTAACGTTTATATTTTCGTATTACCGTATTCTATCATTCATTATTTTTTTTTTAGATGATATATATATATGTTTATTTTTTAACAAATAAAAAAAAAAAATTTCGTGGTTTTTTATTTAATAAACAGAAATGGCTATATAAGGGTTTGTTTTACAAATCATTTGTGGAAGTTTGTTAATAACGTTTTTTATACTATAAAGAGACCGACAAATAAATTTTTTTTTTATATGCTATCTGAATTTACTATTTATTAGTAGGTCTAATGCTGTATTATTTCTACTAAAAAATCTCAGTATCCTCCACCGTTTTCACTTATGGGTACAATAATACCTCACTACACATAAATAATCCTATACTATGGTCATTACAAAAGTTATTACCATAAAATAATATAAAAAACCTTAATTATATAAATTATCACTTATTTTAATCTGAAAAATTTCTACACCAACCAACCCTTCAAAATATTTAACCTCCATCAATGGCCCATACCAGTATATATTAATCAATACTCAAGATATTGAAGTGGCATATAAAAGGATAACATTGTTAATAATCATAATTATAATAATATAAGTGGATGAAGTTATTTGCATATATCTCTGAATTTTAAAACGCCTATATGATACAGTAATAGTATATAACTCAAATCATATCTCTACAATGAATATTTCTCTAGATAGATTAATGCCGGGTAACTATAATAGTTCTCTGTCTCTCAAAACATTAAGAATACTTATGCTTAGAGATATCAATATAGCATGTCATTTTAAAGAATACATAGCGTCAACAGCCAAAGTATAACTCCACAACTAATTATTCATAATAACAAAAAATTGAGCAAGAACATGTTCAAACTCGAAAATTAAAACCTACAGAGAGTTTCATTCACTGACATAATTATATTTCTCAAAAAAACTCGACTATTATCATATAATTACCTTACAAAATATTATTTGGATCGAGTGTACAAATATAATATAAAATATGAGATTACCAATATAATTAAATAGTGTAAATTCTAGATAATTTTAATTCTAGAAACGCGACAAGAAGTTGATTCGTGACTTCGACTGTATTAAACTATTATAATACTATACTGGACAGATAATCTTCATCCAAAGTTTGACACTCATAGAGGTACCATATCATATTGTTAGATACAGTGTCTGAGCGTTTTGGTCGATTAGTTATAAACTTCTCGTAGTCTCACTAGAAATGATATGAATAGAAAATATGACCTCTTCCTCTTCTGGTTTTTTCGATCTCTTCTTTAACTACATTTAGTATTTCATATATTTCGATATTAAATATATGGGAGGAAAACATTCAGTACATGTCAATTTTCTGTGAAAAATCTTGCAATAAAATGCATACATTTGTGTAAATCGTAACTAATAAATGTAACTAATAAAATAATATTCGGGGTTTAATTTGCATTAGTCGTATTTTAACCTGTGGTTCCTATTTAGCAGTTATTGAAGGTAGAGCTACTCAAGTTATGATATTATATTTAGTTATTATATTATAGGTTTGTTATATATAATTAATTATAGGAACTATTAAAGTATAACCCCGGATATTAGATAATTTTATATAGAAAATATAATAAATATTATATTATTTTAAGAATAAATAAAATTAATGTATACAATAAATATAATAAATATAACTAATATAAAATAAATAATACCTAAAATAATTAAAGAAAATCAAAAACAAATATCAAAAAACATTTAACGAGTATTAGGTTATTTTAGTTCTTTAGGTACATTTTTTTTTTTTTTATTTTTAATGTACTACCAACATGGTAGGAATATCTACCCTCCTTACACCATAATTATGCTTTCATATCATAACTCTATCATACCAAATCTCTTATATTTACACTGGAATTAGTATAGTCCTATTATATCGTTGTTACTATATATTTACCTGATCGCACGAACCCAATATGGTTCACAACAGCTATTTGATTTATTGGTTCATCATTTCTTCTTTCCAGATACTCTTCAGACTCAAATCTATAGTACCCTCAGGTGTAGTCCAGCGCGCGAGTTTTCGTATATTCTAGTTGTTTTTTTATAACAGGACTCATAACCCCAAATACAGTTATTAATCTGATCTCAACAATTCGCATCAAGACTTCGACACAGAGAGTCCTTAGAGTCTCACTCTCATGGCGCGCATCGGATCTTACATTATACTCCACTGGGTAAGAAGTCTACAGACACATAGCGTGTGCATGCCTTTATAATCCTTTCCCCCCTCCCATGACTCCTTCTACGTGTACAGCGGAACTCATGTGAATCACTTTACAGAAGGCGATACATATAATCAAATACTAATAATATTAATTAAAAAAAAACGATGGATCATACAAATGAAAGCCACTATCTGTGAAAAAACTTCTCCCCGCCCGCTGCTGCGTCCCTTTCTATTGGAATTTTGAGAAAGGTAACCACTGTACTCAGTGCGCTCCTCTAGCGAGGACCAAATGAGCCCCAGAGTTATTCCGATCGATATATTTGTCCCCGTTATTATATATAATGGCCAACTTTATGTAAAACTTTCCATTTTATAAAGGAGAAACTGTACCATATATAATATATATATATCATTATATATGATATAGATAGTTCATATATATATTATATACTATATGATACGTAAATCTATTTAAATTAACTTAATAATATATTACATCTTATAATGATATTATAGTATTAATCCCTAATATTATACTATACTATTATAATAAATATAATATCTCTAGCAAGCGCCTCCGTTTAGTTATAGGGTGCATCCCCTGTCGTTTATGGCAAATTGCAGTCTCAACAAGGACCCTCTCTTCGTTAACAGTCGATTGTCCTTAACCACGCTGATCAGCGTCCATCACCCTACTTAACGCAAACAGCTCAACGCCGCCACTCATCCTTCCATCTTGTTCCTTGGTATCGTTCCCGTGCTCGGGTGCGTGTCATAATGTCGTGCGAAGGACTTTACAATCTGGCTACTTAACCCTCTGGCGACAAGGATCAATCGTGAGTCCTATCATCCATATCCTTTACTTTATGTGATTCCTGTGTCCTCATGATCCTCTCAATTTGTATGCTGCAACTTCCTCAGAGCCCTCCACCAGCACTCGTTCTCTCTCATCTGCCCTCCGCCATTCTTAACTTTGAATCTCAGTATTCACATTACATTCTCTATACTTTCAACTAAAACTTTTATTCATCGCCAATAGCCTCATATAACAACCATTTCATTACACAAATCCTCATGCTTCAATAACAGACCGTCACAACTGCAATTTCTTACTCCTTGTTCTTAGTTGTATAAAGTGTCACACGACTCCGATAACCAAAATCCAATAATTAAAAGACCATAGGTAATCAGAATCGTTGGATATTATAAATTAGAAGTGTTATTAACTCTGTCTTCGTCACATTTTCTGTTTTCTCAGTCAATAAGGGAATATCAACTGACAACACACGCTATGAGGAGAGTATATATAGTAGGTAATTTATATTGATAGATATATGTGGAGATTCATTATATTCTTTATTCTCTATATCAACACTTTCCATCAAAACTCCTCCATTGCTGTGAGGTATGTATTTACCGTCAATCCCAAGATACTTGAACCGCTTATCCTCGGGTCCAGTCTCCTTTTCTTATTCTTTTCCCGCCATCTAGTACTACTAACATATCAATATGCTTACCTACTCTCACAACATTCCTAATATCTATAATCACCCATATCACTTCTTCAGCTCCTATCCGCCCTTACTTTCCATGTCATATCAAATCACCCTCTCCGTTACACGCACCCTATCCCAGCAACTCCTCATACCTTCCTCAGTGGACTGATTACAGATACTACTCTTGCCCACATCCTTTGTACACGGCTCCTCGCTAGTCGTTCTTCGCATTAGACGGGACCGGAACTCAAAAAAGAGATATCAGATTCCCCGCAGTTGATTGCTACGTTAGATTACCACAAGTTTCCTCCTCGCTTTCTACACCATTCATTACCAGCTGCCTACTACATGCTCCATTAGATCTTTATTACCCAGAAGGCTAATGCATGCATCCCCGGAGTAAAGACAAAAAAGCTAATGATCCGGTGCGCCAGTTTATGCCGCACCCTCTTCTCCCTGTGTGCTCTTCTCAAGCCCCGAACCAATGTGCTTTCAATCTCGCAAAACAAGCTCACTGTTCTCCGTAGATATCCATACTGGCTGTGTCCTGACAGCAAAGCGTATATTTACAAATCTGTGAGTCGGTGTAGTATAAGAGTCCGCTACAGATGGTGTATACACTGTGACGTATATTCATCATTTGAGGTAGCTAGCTCAAGGAATAAATAGTGTTATTGAACTATCGCCCTTCCGCTGTATGTGGACTTCTCAACCAAAGTGATGATTATAACGGCCTAAAGACCCTAGCGATCAATGAATCGAAATTCGTTCGTGCTATTATCCGACCGAGAAAAGCTCAGTGTATTGTGTTACCATTGTCTCGGTAAAAGATGAGAAGGGGTAAATCCACTAGCGCACTATCTCCCACTTCTTGAATGCATGCATCTTGTTCATAACGAAGAAGCCCCCAATATCCAGATTCATCCTTGCGTAATACACGTTTTGACCGGTGGCGTTGGATAATCCATACTAAAGGTTGCTTGATCATATCCGTTAATAAGAGTCTATGATTCATTGCGATACTTTCTCGACGATAACCTTAGAGAGCCGTCTACATTTCTTAAAAATAATCTTTTTCATATAATGCTTCGATGCGAACAATGACTATCCCACTTGAGCGCAGCAACGGTAATAATTGCCTCTCCGGAAGTAGTAAGTTTGGACCAGACTGTCGCCTCGTAGTCATACGCCTATTTAATGTATTAAATCTATCGGACGATTTAGCAATTCGTCGCGCTACTCGCGCACTCAACGTCAGGGTTAGCGTAACTTCCTCCGACTCTCAAGTATTTTAAGCCCAATTATCTATAACCATACATTTCCAAAAGCAAATCCATTCGTCTTATCTTACCAGTTGCACCACCCGAATTAGCACGGGTGCGTCCCACGCACAGATATCCCCGTCTATCCCACTCAGGATTTACATGCGAGTTCACATCCGCCGGTCAGCATACGTCTCCATACCAACCAAACATCCTCCTGCCAGGACCTCTTCCCCTATTGATTTCTCCCTAACTGAATACTTCTCCCTCGATTGCCCATATCGTGCCTATAACTCGTGATGCCATTTGTAGCCATACACTATACACCTAATGCGCACTCTCCATACGCATCACGGTATTTAATCGGAGCTTGTGCTAGTTACGCGTCATACCGACTGAAGTTGAGGCAGACAAAGGTATCTTCTCTTATCGCCATCTCTGACATCAGCATTCGATTAATTAATTCTGTAAAGTGGGAAGAATGACATACACTGCGCATACAACCAGCAAACCCTACCTGGACTGCCTCGTGTAACCCAATGTCACACACTCTTCCTTCCGGTAGCGCTCAGATACAAGGCACGCCCTTGGTCGGTTGCTACGAAGACTGCTATTAAATGATAGTGTGCGGTGGTTACGGCGAGTGATAAGTTTCTCCGTCGAGCACTTGCCCGCAGGCAGCACCTTAGGCATAACGATTAAAGACAACATTTTCGCGCCCGCCAAAGATAGAGGTCAAGGTGAACTGGACAACGTACAAGAACACAGCGTGATCTCCGCCTCTTTTTGATGCCTCCTACTGTATGGATCGTGGCCTCCCTAAGACACCCACGCAGTCTGACGTCCTAGTCCAGCGACTAGGTTTCATTGCCAATCGCTTAATTATACCCTTATGCTCATAGTTACAATCCCCGATATCCGTCATCCCTCTGGAATCTCCAAACACGGCAGTTACTCTTCCCACCTGCCTTATTAGCTCTGCCATACAGTGCGTCTCAACTATAGGCTCTCTCAGTGAAAATCTCCACGATCTCTAAGGACTCATCTCTGATGTAATATCTACCATAGTTCTTCCGCTCTAGTGTCGTGCAAAGCTAAGGAACGCGGTTGTGGATGGTGAGGTTTCGCAAGACAATTT
>JABUQX010131599.1:10000-12500 GCA_015478945.1 Trachelipus rathkii
TAAATTAAAATCAAAATCATTTATTTATTACTGCGAAATTAATATTTTAATCGTGATGAGGAGAAGCAACAAAATTTTTTATTTCGATTCTTTTCAATAATTATAAATAATAGATAAGATATCTTAACAAAATTTTTTGAGGAGTAACAGAATTTTCTAGTTTGTTCCTTTTATTAAAAACAATTTGGATTTTAATTCATAAGTTCTTCTGCAATATCTGAAATTTGGTTGAAGATGAATCGATATTTTCAGCGAAGTTAGATAACAAGAAGATTACTCTTCGCATGGTTTTAGGGGCTGGGAACACCCTTGTACCATTAATTTCTTCTAATCAACCCCTGCCATAGGAAACTATGAAAGGTTGTGGCGACAGGCCTAGCTAACCGGCAACGTAATAAAGGAAGTCGCTCGATTTACCAATGCTATGCCTCGGACACAGTGGAATCGAAGGTTAACGACCAAGCGTGATAAAGGATTACGGAAAAAGGATACACGATACCGAATTGCCACTCTAAATGCAAGTACTTTTGCCGGAAAGGAGGATGAGCCCGTGGACTTGATGGAGAAGAAGAATTTGGATGTATTGAGGGTTTGTGAGGTGAGGTACCGAGGAAGTGGGACTAAGAGATTGCATAATGACTATGTAATGATCTACAAAGGGAGAAAAGAAGAGAGAAAGGCACGGAGTTGGGTGATCATCAGAGACCGGAACTTTTATAGAAAATATAATGGAGACTTGTTAGTAACTGAAAGAATATTGCTGAGAAACGCTGAATGACGGAAGGAGAAACCATTGGCTTAATCCAAGTGTATGGGCCGCACCAGCGAAGACCGTAGAGGAAAATGAATTCAGGGAATTTCTCACAACAGGCGTATGCACGGTGAGAGGAAAAGAAAATTAATAAATGGGGGATTATGAACGCTCATTTTGGAACCGTAGAGAAGGAGAAGATAATGGTACAGAGATCATGAATAGAAGAAATGTTGATGGGGAGTAGTAACCTGAATCGCTTTGCATGAGAAAAAACATGGCTGGTTATGAATACTTTCTCAACAATCTGAAGAAAGCAAGAGATGGACGTGGTATAGGTGGATGTGCGGCAGGAACAGAGCATATCACAGGAAACCAATATTTTACATTATGCTCAGCTACACGAATAGAGGATGTTTTGAAGATGTGAAAAGGCTTACCGCCGATATCACTAGATTCAGATATAGAATGATATTGGGTAAACTGATTTGGAAAAAAAGAAGAAAACCGAGGAAGATAACAAAAGAGAGATACTGTTTGGAAAAGCTGTGGGTGGATGGTGTGGTAGAGCAGTTTAATGAAAAAGCAAACAAGAATTCGAAAGGACAGAAGAACAAGAAACGGCAAAGGAGAGTTGGAAACTCTTTAAATCATTAGTTGATCTGATTGCAAACGAAATATTAGGAAAGAAAAACGTCGCAGGGGGGAAGAAAAAGAAGACGGTATGGTGGAATGAGGATGTTAAGGACGCAGTAATACTCAAAAACAAAGAGTATATAGAAAATGGATGAAGACGAGAACGGAGGGGAACAGGATAGAATATGTAAACGCAAGAAACCATGCAGAGGATGTAAAAAGAAGTATGGACATTACTTGGAGAAGAATAGGAAGAGAACTGAAAGAGGATACGAAGGGCATGGGAAAACTTTTATATGAAATGGCCAAGAGCATGAGAGGAAATAAAGAACCAGAAATGCATACGGTTCTGAATAAGGAGGGAGAACCTCTTCTAGAGGAAGAGGAGGTGACGGAAAGATGGAGCGAGTATTTTGAGTAATTATTGAACGTAGAGGAAGGAGAGAAGGAAATAGACGAAGTGTCCCTGAGAGTAAGACAAGAACATGAGGAAATTATAATGATAGATATAGAGGAAGTGAAAGGAAGCAATTACTGACACTAAAAAATGGGAAAAGTACAGGCAATCGATAGACTGAAAAATGAGCTATTCAAAACAAAGGGAGGAGTAACTAAATGGTTGACCAGATTGTTAAATCCGTTGAAAAGAAAGAAAAAATACCAAGCAGAAGTGGAGGAAAGCAGTAATCTGTCCGATACATAAGAAAATGAGAATGCTTATGCTGCATTCATAGACTTGGAAAAAACATTCGGTAGATAAAATATGGAGAAACTGTGGAGAGTGTTAGAAGATTCGATGTATGCCATACCAGAAAGCCTGATAGCAGCCATTAAAAGTTTGTATGAAAAACCAATAAATATGGTTATAGGAACAGGAAGAGAGAAGTGTTTTATAGTAAAAACGGGGGTTAGACGGGGAAGTGTACTGTCACCATTGCTATTTGCACTTTACCTAGACAGTTGTCTTAAAATGATATGCATAAGGGATAATGCGGAGCACACGTTGGTTTATATGGATAATGCGACAGGGATAATATCATTAGTTCAAAACCTGCAAGAAGCTTTGAATAGGTGGAATGATGTACTGAAGTCAATGGGCATGAGAATAAACAG
>JABUQX010131599.1:20000-29322 GCA_015478945.1 Trachelipus rathkii
GAGTCGTAGTCGGAGTCGGAGTCGGAGTCGAAGTCGGAGTCGGATGTGGAAACGGAGTCAGCAAAAAAAAATTACCTACTCCGCAGCCTTGAAATACTGGTTGAAAGTAAATCATATATAAAAAGTGTATTAATTTCAAATGAAAAGGTAATTTGCATCGTGTAGGTTACTGATTTGATCGTCATTGTAACGCTAAGAAGCGACTTAATAGAGAGATATCCTCGAATAGGGTAGTGCGAGTGAGGTACGAACTTTACAAAAAATGTTAAATGTAAATCACCGATAATAATCTATAAGAATCTATAAATCTATAGATCACTGATGATAATCTATAAGAATCTATAATAATTTCTAAAAATAAAAAAAAAGTTGAACATAGCATCCATGTGAAATATAATAAAATTAATTATACAAATTTATAAAATTAATACTGAGCAGGGAATGCATTTAGTGTTAAAAAAAATTGTTAGGTATTTAATATAAATTTAATAAAAATGTATTTAATTTTACCTATATATGATATTTTTTTTCGATATTAATAATATATTAGATTGTTAACTGGGGTTCCGCACATGCTGGAAGAATGCACTCTTTCAGCAGGTGGGCTGAAGTTGATAGGCAGTGAGGAAACAGTTTCTCAAGGCAGGGTGTAAGGCCAGAGGCACAGGTTTTGAGGACCACTGGGCGATAACTTCAGCACTTTCCGCCTCCCTAGTGTTAATAAGCTCAAAGAGAGCAGAAATAACATTTTAAAGTATTGAAAGGAGGGGGAGAGAAGAAATAGCTCTGGAGACGTCTAGAGTTGAATTAAACTGAAAGATTTGAGCAAACAGTTCTGCGTTAGCAGAAGTTTGGACAGCTGTTTTAATGACAGAATAAGAATTTTAGGGAGAGAGATAGAAGCAAAGTTGGAGTTGGTATTTTAAAATAGCAAAATATCAGAAAGAGAGTGAGGTAGAGGAACCAGAAAGATTGTTGCATTGTTTACGAAGAAAACTTTTTAAGGACTCGAACTGATTTTTGTCATTTTCAGAATGAAATATATAAAAGCAATAGTTTCGGGATTTGAAGACCGATAATTTCTGATAAACAAAGATTTATCAGTTTTAGTTCAAGAAATAGTGAATGGAATGTCTCTCTCTCTCTCTCTCTCTCTCTCTCTCTCTCTCTCTCTCTATATATATATATATATATATATATATATATATTTAATATAATACAATCCTATATATATATATATATTATATAATTATATAAAATTATAAAAATATATAATATATATAATATATATATATATATATATATATATATATTATATATATATATATATCTATATATTATTATTTATATATATATATACATATATTATATATATTATATATATATATATATATATATAATATATATATATATATAATATATATATAATATATTATATATATAATATATATATATTATATATATATATAATATAATGAAAAAATAATGCCTAAATATGTTTTTGAGAAATGGGAAAAAATGTCTTTGTTTAAAATTAAATTGCTGTTTATGAGTGCTTATTAAAAATATCCTGGCTCCAAAACTTATAAAAACTTTAATATAAATGATTTAAATTCAATTAATCAACTAAAGTAATTATAAATATTAATTTTAAAGGTAAAAAAACAAACAAACAGAAAATAAACCAAAAGAAACAAAAATATATTTAAAAAAACATTTGTTTTTGTTTTTTTCAAAATAATGTTTTTTTCCCAATCATGGTATATATATATATTAATATATAAATAATATAATAGTATATATATACATTATAACTATATATATATATATCATATATATATATTTATTATATAAATATTTTATTTATATTTTTACAGTATATTTTTGTTTATTTTATTATTTTTATTATTTAATTTTTTTTTTTTTTGTTTTTTATTTTATTATTTTATTTATTTAATTTTATTTTTTTAATTATATATATGTATATTATTATATATTTTTTATTATATATAATATATGTTATAGATATATATATATATATATATATATAACAACCTGAGAAACACACACACGCATATTAGGATGACAACAGATAATAATGATTAGCCTTTGATTTACCATCCCAATTCTAATTCCATTCAATTCTCCGAAACTTCTTAACTTGTAACGGAATTACACAGTTTCAAGTTAAGATCTTGTTGTTTCGTTCCCCTTCTTCCTTCCTGTCAATTTTTTAGAGAACCAAAAGTGAAAAAGAAAAAAACGCCAAACACAAGCGTTTATTCTTTGCCAGTAGATATTAGAAAAAGAGGAAAAACAGAATGAGAGGGAACATTAGAGAAAGGAAATAGGAAATTAAGAAGTGATTTGTAAGAGAAAATTGGTATACATATAGAAATATAAGAAAAAAGATATGAAGTTCATTTATGTCACCTTTGCTGAAAAATATCATATTCTTCGATTTTTCTAAAAGTTTAGATTTACTATAGTTTCTGCTGAATGTATTCTTTTATTATGATCAATAATGCTTGAAGTTGCATTTTGTTAAAGATAGCGCAAATTTGGAGCTTCGAAATATAACTGCCACATCGTACGTTTTTCTTCCTATTTCGTGCAGCATCCCAAACTAATGAGAATAATAACATTGATTTGGTAATGTTCGGTCGGAGTTTCAAGAATTGTTTCGATATTTTAGTTTTGTTAGAAAAGAGAAATTACATTCTGCTCAATATTCCAATATATAGATTAATAATTAACATAATTGGCTAGGTTTAAATTATAATGGAGCTATTGAAAATAAGATTAATAATCAGCCTAATTGCCAGATTATTCAATGATTAACTATTGATTATTAAATCGATTTCTTAATACTCTCGTTATTATTTAATATTAAATTTACGTTCTTCCATTCCAGTCATTGCTTTAATCAAGTGATAAATAAAATATAACTCTTTTCATATAAAAGGCACAGAGCAAATTGTGAATATTACTACAACTCTCTCTCTCTCTCTCTCTCTCTCTCTCTCTCTCTCCCTCTCCTCCCTCTCTCTCTCTGCTGCTCGTCGTTCTCGTCTCTCTCTCTCTCGTTCTCTTTTCTCTCTCTCTCACACACACACACACAACACTCTAAATATTCTAGTTATTATTTTCTATTTTGTTTGCCATATTTCCAGAGAATACTTTAAAAAGATAAATAAAATATTGTTCACATCATTTAAAATGAGTAGTGTGAATTGTATATATTATTGTTAAAGCTAAATCTCCCTTTCTCTCTACTTTAGCTATTATTTGTTATTAGGTTTACCATTCTTCCTGTATTACTTAGAAAAATGAGTAATATATAATTCTTACCATAAAAATAAGGAATGTATATTGTATAAATTATAAACCTAAATCTCTCTCTCTCTCTCTCTCTCTCTCTCTCTCTCTCTCTCTCTCTCTCTCTCTCTCTCTCTCTCTCTCTCTCTCTCTCTCTCTCTCTCTCTCTCTCTCTCTCTCTCTCTCTCTCTTGTTTTTAAAGGTTTTCTTATCTTTTTTATTAACACTAAATCAAGATCTAATCTATTTTTAACACCAAAATAAAAATAATAATAAAAAGTAAATACATATTATTAAATAACTAGCAAATTTTGTTAACACTAAGTAAATTAATCGTTCGGTATTAATTTTGTTAGTTTTTATAATTAATTTCATTAATTTTTTATTTATTTTTTTTGGGGGGGGAGGAAATTATTACATATTTATGGCAAAGTTCGTGTCCCATTCATTTCCCCATTCATTCATAGATATACGAGTATATATATATATATATATATATATATATATATATATATATATATATATATATATATATATATTATTTATATAAAACCCAGCTCAGCTATGCTGCTGCTCTTCAGCTAGCTCCTTCTGTATGTGTATGTATAATAAAGCAAAATAATATGCATATGTATAATAATATAGCATATATATATATAATAATATATATATATAATAACTTAATAATAATATAATAACTAATAATAATAATAATAACCAATAATAATAATAACCAATAATGTATATATATATACTATGTAATAATATGGCAATAACCAACCAATAATAATATGCTCAACAACCCAACCAGCCAACCAATAGCCCTGCTGTATGCATAATGATATTATAATCGTGCGTTGCTCGGAAATTGTTTGCTGGAAGAACCCGGTCAATAAAGATAAAATTACGAGGGAATAAAATTTTTAAAATAAATACACTATTTCTAGAATTTCACCATATATAAGTTTGCTACGTTGAAATAATAGGTTACAGTTAGATAGGCAACTTTCAGAAAATTTAATTACAGAATTTCATTTAATATTTTTTTAATGTTCATTGGTTAAAAAAATCCCTTTCATAAATGCTCATTTTCTCATATTTTTTAAAATATCTCTCGCATGAGTAACATGCGTTATAAAGAAACCTATATAGCAACCAACCAATAATAATATATATATATATATATATAATATATATAACTTAATATATGTAATAATATATATATATCTTTATATATGTATATATATAATAATAATAATAATATATATATATAATATATATATATAATATAATATATATATAGGTGTGTCGAAGCAACATGCCTGTGGCTAAAAGGCCAGGCTGTCGAAGCTACAAGAATAAAATAACATTTTTGATTTCAGCAAAGCAATTTCATCGATCATACTTAAAACCAAAAAATATTTTATTCTAATATTTATTAATAACAACTTAAATATTAGTATCATCTTAGGTCTGGCAGCGTATGCTCTGAGTAACCTTCCATTTCTGCAGTAGTACGAGAGCAAGAGTTACCAAATATTGTTTTTTTTTTTATTATGCTCTGGAGAAAATGTTAATTTTTTTTTTATTTTCTTTTTAGGGGGTTCGAGCCGACAGTAGGCCGAGAAACCCCGACTCTGTCCATCTTTGTGGTTTACCCTTCGGGTATCGTTTAGCTAAAAAAAAAAAAAAAATGACATTTGGCAAGTTTGACGCTCCCTCGGAGAGCTAGAGCTCCTTCATTCTTCTCAAAAACAATAATTATCATACAGTTTTCCAACATTTTTAACAATTTTAAATTTTTCAAAAGCGTTATTTTTTTTTTTTTTAATTTCATCGATAAAAATGTCTCCTGATTAATAAAATGTTATTTATTTTCCTGTAGCTGTTATAGTTTTTTTAGTTACATGCATGTTGCTTTCGGGATGCTGACCATATATATATATATATATATATATATATATATATATATATATATATATATATATATATAATATATATATATATATATATATATTTATTCTTAATAATATATATATATATATATATATATATATATATATATATATATATATATATAGCAACGTGAAAGATTGATCGCTTAGCGACAAGCGAAATTAGGCGACACATAGCTAAAATATGATAGGCTACACTAAAATTGAAAACATTTTTGGAATCACGAGCAAATTTTAGTTACGAAAAGTACAAAATAAATTAAAATTAACATAAAGTAAAAAATAATAATAAATAACCAATTAGTAGGTAAAGTACGATAAGTTTATTATATTACATCGGCTGAAATAATGTTGTTGACAGATTTATTTGCACTCTTAAACAATGAGCAGGAGTTTTTGTTTTTACACTATTACGGTTTAATACTTACCTAATGAAAACCTAACCCCTAACCTAATCTAAACCTAATTAAAATATATATATACTATAATATACTTATGTTAACTTAACAGCATAATAATAACTGCTAACCTTATATATATATATATATATATATATATTTATACTTATGTATATATATATATATATATATACCTATATATATATATATATATATATATATATATGGCAAAAATTCACAAGAATGACTTTCGTCTCATAAATCGATGTGCCAGACGCACGATCCAATATGACAAGTAAAGGTTAATTATTTGCTTGTTTTTGTTTTTGTATTTTTTTTTTTGGGGGGGCCGAGACTTTTCGTAACTAAAATTTCCTCTTCATTCCTAGGAAAATAACTTTTAGAGTATCGCGGATTTTGAACAATATTACGTCGCCTAATCTGGAGACATATATATATACCTATATATATAGCATAGCTGCTGCTGCTGCTGTATATATATATATATATATATATAACCAATATATATATATACCAGCATATCTTATACTTCTTGCCTTCTTGCTATATATATATCATATATAAAAGTAAAAAGAGGCGTGGTTGAATATACTAAAAGCCAATAATAAAGTTTCAAAAGAATGATGTTTTTAATTATACAAGGAGGAAAAGAGAAATACTAAAAGGTGCATACGTAGAAGAAAAGAAGAGGTTAATGAACAGTCTAGAAGGAGGATGAATGAGAACTTAAAAGGGAATAATAAGCTCTTTTGGAAGGAAGCTCGAAAGGTTAAGAATGAGAATAAGGAGAACCTGCTTAGAATAATGAATAGGGATGGTGCTTTTAAAAATGATGAAATGGATGAGTGGGGAGTGTGGGAAGAACACTTTGAAAATCTGTATAATTTTAGCAGTTCGCAATAGTTGACGCTTGTGCTGTGAAGTCTTGTGTGTTTGTTCTTCTAGTGTCATTTTTTTTTTAATATATTAATTTAAGTTTTTAAGTTTTTAAATGTTCTCTCAAGTTTTAATTTAATGTCATTGTTTCTATTTTGGCATTTATCTTTTAATTATTTTAATTGTTTGCAAAGTGTTTTTAATGTTTACTTCTTACAAATGATGAGGATTTCAGTTGAACTTTTACCGTCCAAAATATTAAGCTGAGTTTTAGTTTGATTTTTATATTCTTTTAAACATTATTTGATATATTTTAGGATTTTAACTTTTGTGTGTTTTTTTTAATTAGCATTGAATATCGTGAGGGGTTTATTTATGTAGGTTTTAACAAAGGCATATCCCAAGCAAGTTTATCATCACCTTAGGATATTTTTAATGTTGGGTTTTAGTTCTAACATTAGTTTATGTTATCCTGTTAGTAGTATACGATCGCTTGTGTGTGCGCGCGCGCGTGTGTGTGTGTGTGTGTGTGTGTGTGTGGATTGAGTAAAAGTTTGAAAATTTTTAAACTATTAGAGATTATTATTATTGCGTTTGTTTGATTGAGTGGCTGATCGAATGACTGGTCGAAGTAGATGTGGGGGTGGGCGCGGGCGCGGGCGCGGGCGGGGGTTTTCTATTGACTTTGCTAACGTTCGTGGCCTGCGTGCTAATCAAGAATCTCTGTGGAATATCACCACTCTAACTCTCCAACCTAACATTTATTGTGTCTGAACCCACAAACTGGCCAGGGATTCTTTCAAACAAACTTAATATCCCAACTATGGCGCACCATATAATTTTCGTCTAAATTTTGATTGTCTGTGCCTATATAAACATAAATACTCCCTGTAACACGTCTCGAGAATCTTGATCTCCTAATTTCGATGTTCTGTGGCTAAAAATCTTTCCCTACTACTATCATTATCTTGTGTTTCTGATACGCTCCCCTAATGGAACATATTTTCACGTTTTTACTACTTACTTCTTCTCATCCAAATGCTGAGGTCCTATATTTGGGGTTTCAACGTACACCACACTGATTGGTTGGGCTCCTCTCACACTAACGCAGTGGGGAGGAGGCAAAACATTCAGTATTCTCAACGTTCTGGAACAGTTAATTAAGGAACCTACACACATATTCAAGATCGTCCTAACAAATTCTTGAATACGCTTGACTTATTTTTCACCACTGCTCCTTCTCGTTATAAATACACCATTTCTCCTCCCTATTTTTAACTCTGACTGACTGGCTCTAATTGCATACTTTTTCTCCAGCAGGCTCCACCATTCCTAAACGTAATTTCTGGGCTTTAATCGGTCTAAATTGGATATAATTGCGTTGTTTTTGGCAGCTTACTCTTGGAATGAATCCTGCTTTGTCTCTCGGGGGATACTTCGGTCACCGCTGAAAAGGTGGGGGCCGTAATCCTGGGATGAGCAGGTTCATTCCATCATTCAACTAAATTTTTTTCTCCCCAAGATCCATGGTTCGATGGAGCTTGTTCTCGCACCATTCAGGAGAGAGAACATTGCGTATCGGGCATGGAAAAACTCTCATTCTTCTATTACTCTTACTAATTTTCATTCTGCTTGGAATGATTGCAGGGATACTGTTGCAGGGATATTATGACTAAGCGCACACTTCACTAAAAAAAAAAAGTGCGACAACCTGCTTGGTTCTCCTACTTATAAATCTCCTGGCCTTGCCAAAAACATCTCTAACAGCTTTTGTAAATCTGCCTTTCCACTTATTCACTCTGACGGTTCTGTTGCTAACTTTCCTTCTGAAAAAGCCAACCTCTTCGGCCTCCTTTTTACATCTAATTCTACCCTGGACGATTCTGGCATCACTCCTCCTACTCCTTCTCCTCTCGGGTTTCCCATGTCTTTACCTGCGATTACAATATGATCTTGTGCATGGGATCTGTGACTCGAAAACCAGGAAAGGCTAGTGGCTGGTTATTCCTCCCGGCGTTTTTGTGGGGTGTGCTTCTGAGCTGGCGCCTGTCCTCGTTCAGCTTTTCTACTCTCTATATCCTAAAACTAATAATTTTCCTCAGTGCTGGAAGCGCATATGTCTCAACCAATCCCGAAAAAGGTAGCCACTCTGATCCTTCAAACTATCGCCCTATGACTCTCACTTGTATTCTATCAAAGGTCTTTGAAACTCTTCTTAACTCTCATTTTCCTGGATCATCTGAGTCTCATTCCCTTCTTTCAGATCACCAGTATGGCTTTCGTTATTCGAGGTCAACTGGTGACACCTCTCCTATCTAACTGATTTATATTCTGCACTTAGGGACCATGGGGGATAATAACTTGCGTGGTGGCATGACATATCAAAGCTTTGACCAGGTTTGGCACACGCGTCACTGCTCTCAAGCTCCCCTCCTTTCCAAGCTCCACTCCTTCTCTTTGCTTACTCTTGTCTAGTTTCTCTCCGATCGCTCCATATATCAGCACTCATTGATGGAGCGACATCTTCCTCCCCTTTCCTGTTAATTGTGGTGTTCGGCAAGGTTCTGTTCTATCTCCAACTTTATCCCTACTTTTCATCAACGATCTCCCCAGCTGTACTTCTAAACTCTGTTCAATCTTATGCCGATGACTCAACCCTCTAATCTTCTACTCACTTCAAATCTGCTCACTCTTTTGCTTCTAGAGTTGCCTCGTCTTCAGCTTTCCGATTCTATCCCTTGCGATCTGGATGGA
>JABUQX010131600.1:0-10000 GCA_015478945.1 Trachelipus rathkii
ATTCAGAGGAAAAAAAAAAAAAAAAAAAAAAAAAAAAAATTTATATAAATAATAAACTAATAAAATTTCTGCCAAATAATTTATGTTTATAATATACAAATTTACGTTTTTACATACCGCTACGGCAAAGCAGTAACATCAGAATTTGAATCAAAAACAGAGCCTATACCAGTAATACTTCATTCTGTAACTCCTCACTGTCCAAGTAATTGTAGATCTATTTGATCTATTGATGTAAGGTCAAATTTTTACTAATTTTCGTGTTTTTACATACCCTAGAAGCAGTAAATCACTATAATCAAACCACCTCAGCCTCAGTCCTACTCTCTTGTACTCATGCTGTGATCTATTAGATCTATTGTAATTTAAGTCAACATTTTGAGTAATCATTTGTCGGTAAAAAATAACATAAAAATGCGAGTTCTTTATACAAACATCAATCAATATATGTTTACGTAACACATCTTTACACATTAATTAAAACTTAACAGCATTCATCTGAAACTATCGAAATATATAACTCCAAACGGAAACCTGACACATCTTAAACAGGAATAGAGCGGTTAACGTCAACAAAGTTTCACAGTACAACACTTAACAACAGTAAAGTACTAGCATCACATCAACAGACGTACGCAATATTCCTACCTTTGTCAAGCAAATCTCGTAACATAATGTTATACGTTAACCTTACACCTGTGACAGTTACCATTTGAATTTCAAAAATTATAATCAAAGTGTTAATCATAATTTCAAAAAATCATAATGAATATACCTAGACATATTAGGATATTCATCAAAACACAGCTAAACATGAACATAACATGAATCTAAGAAATATATATGTACAAGAGAAGACACAAAAAACCTAGACATCATCTTAAGCACAGAATACAGCATCACATTAACAAAGTTTCCAAACTTTAACAACAGTAAAGGTAACTAACAAGGTGCCACACAAAACGTAACCTATTCTTAACTTTTTTCAAGCAGTATTCTCTATGCATATTGAAACGTTAACCCGTAAGCCCTGAACCTCGTACATCTACGATATAAAGGCTACTTAGCACATCTGATACTAATGGATAAACTATCCCACAACGACAAACCATAACACATCTTACACACAGGAATAACAGTCACTTCAAAAGTTTTCACCCTCAGCTACAGTAACACGTAACTAACGATAGAGCACCCAAAACCGTAACTTTATTCACACTTGGTCAAAGGCATTGTCTCGTAACATAACATGTTAATACGTGCAAATGAACACACGTAAGTTTATAGCAATAAATTTACCAGAACTTGCGTAATTACTCATTACAGACCAATGAAAGTAACTAACGTTAACAAAGTTTTTCACATTAAGAAAGGCCACCGTAACATGAATCAGAGAACTAAGAATATAGTAGTAGTTACTGAGCAACCTGACGACATCTTAACAGTAATACTGCTACATTAACCAAAAGTTCAATACTTATCAACAATAAAAGAGTCAATAAGCGAACATAAGAGGGTAAGTAACAACAAGTTTTCGATTTTTGATAACTAATATAATCTGTCATTGAAAAGTGGGTTATATAAATAGCATAAAATACATCATAAATACTATAAAAACCTAAGTTTATTTAAATATAATTCATTCATCCTAATCAAGAACATCAGGATTCAGTTGGGTACGTTCTATAATTATCTCTCTAAAGATATCAACACCCTTTGAAAGGATGTAGTATTAATAATGCCTCAGCGGTACTATAACCATTTTTCGGCATGATTTTTGGATTTCAGCGCAACTCATGTCTCTCATACAAGAGAGAAGTACAACTCCATTCAGGCTGATAGTTATTAAAGCATTCCTGTATACTGCATTATACGGGAAACCACAATGTTTCGGTGTAATATCATAGATTACACCATGTGCTATATGTATTAAGTCCTCAAGTATCTCAACATCGTTAAGATGTGATGATTAATTCGTTTTATTATTTTAAGCAATTGCTGTGATATTTTCAGCGTGTTCGAACTGTGAAACCTATAGACTGTGCGATAGAAGGTTACACAATCTGATGGGTTTCAGTATTGACGTACATCAGGGGTTTTTAATATTGTTCACACGAACGTAGACACTACGCTCTAGTTTCTATTCTAAGCTTAGAACACTTATTGTTGTCTTACCCAGGTTAGATATTGTCACTAAACGTTGATCTTTCGGATAACAAACACCTATCCTCTACCATGCTGATGCGATGTCGATAATCTTGATGAATGCCCATCAGCCAAACGAATAAAGTTCTATTATTTGACCCTCTTGGCAGAAATACAAGCAACGTAACGACTGCATTTGGGTTTTAGCGATTAAATATAAACAATGACACAGTCTTGGTATAGACGAAGCTTCCCTCGTAGATGGAAATATCAACAACAAGTGGTAGAGACGCGAGGAGATGTCCATCGTACAGTACAAGCGAAAAAATCGTCCTACTGACGAATTCGTGAAAGCTTAAACCAACGAACTAAATTAGGGTAAATTTGAGATTCTTTCTATTTCAAGTCCATCAGTAATCAGATAAGTAAACAAGAATAGCAACGCAACAAACGTAGATCCACATCAGTTCATACATAGGTATATTATTCTTCGCTCACGACACACACAACTAATTAACAACAACAACAACCATATCAAACCAACAGCAACAACAACATACAACATGGCAGCAGATCAACACAAACAACGAAAAATAACATATGTACAACGAAGAATAAGCTTCATTTAACAAAGAAATAACAAGCCCATCCATTATATGGAACGTAACCCAATTGTTTTTGCACATTAATGAAAAACTAAACATACAGCTATACCAAGAACTAAGAAAAATATTTTATCAATAACAAAATCTATACACACCTTCACGTATTCAGAATATAACAAACTAACATTAACAAGTTCCATAACTTAACAGCCTGATATAAATAATGTACCTTGATAGCACTGGCATTATCATAGAACGTACATGTTCAATCTTTTTCAAGCATATCTCTGAACATATCAACATGTTAACTTTTACATTAACAAACGTATTTACATAGCAGTTAGAGTATCCATACACAAAACATTAAGGACAGATAGTCTAAATCACTGCTGGAATATTTTTTTAAGGCTTCAAATTCTTCTTTAGACTACCCCCACCTTTCAGAAATTCAACCTGACAACAATGAAGATGAAATTATTTAGTTTATATCCATCTTGCAATAAAGTTTGATGCAATTACTTATCTCAATATTTGTTGACCAAAACTGGTTAAGGGTAGTGGCACGGTTGCATCATAGTAGAGGTGAATATTAGGCAACACTCGTATAGATTATAGAGCTGCGTTTTATATATAATATATCAGTGAGGCTAGCTTGCGCACGGGTATTCTTAATCAAAGAGCATCTTACCGTATTACCACTCTTATTTAAGATACACTATCGTTAGATCCTGTTTGTATCATTATCCGATTTTTTTTTTTTCAAATGCAATTCTTATTCAGCTAAGTAAGATTTTTTATTAATATATTAAAGTATTTTTATATTTATAAAATAACATTGTTACAACTATTCTGGTCAATAATTAATGAACACGTAAAGTACACTTAAAGATACATTATTCATTAAGAATAGAGAGACAAATGATATACTGCACATGTCCCATAATTATAAAAGAAAAAAAATCAAAAGTACATTTCGATTCAGAGGAAGGTGCTGAATATACAACCATACATTTGATTGACTATTTATTCCAGGCTATGTCTTCGAGAATGAATCGCCGCTCGACTAGAAAGAAAGCCACTGACTTCATTAGCATACCATTATTTTTCGAGACGTATTGATGAAATACTTTGACAGCATCATTGAATATGGTTGTTAACTGAAGTCATTTGATCTATATTTACAAGCTTAGACTATGATTAGGATTCATATGATGGTTTGGAATCAATTTCACTTTGGGGCGATGATCAAGTCACACTGACCGGAAATATATGTAAACATCAGTTACAGGAATATATTAGACAATATTTCGGTGAAAGAGATTGACGATCTCGGATTCTCTTAGGAAAGAGTCATTACCTTATTCCATTTAGTCTGAAATCATACACTTCTACGAAATCACACGCCTACAGCTCCTTTCTCTAGGCTATGCTTTCAAAGCTTGTTGTTCTGCTTCAGGATAAATAACTCGTGATATTCATAACGACGAGCACAATTAAGATAATTATATGATACAATCGGCAAACCTCTTAACATATTTCCTCTGTCGAATGCTAAAATCATCTAACATTCCACTGAAATATTCACCAATCGTACTTATCATAAGGTAAGACGTTAGCTAATAGGTCATACAATGCTCGATATGTCCCCACTTTTCTTGCATATCAAGCAAACAGGTAAAGCGATCATCTACAAAATTCTCCTTAACATAATGTGTACTCAATCCTACAAGATAACCAACATCGTTCTGAACTGATGAATTCTATCACTATCTTTCAACAAAGTGTCAATCGTTTTGAGTATAACATCATTTGCAAGTATGAATACGTTAACCATAGCATTGTTAGCACAATTCTAGGGCAAACTAACCTTACCCAACAGAGAGAACTTTAACCTAGCCTTGACGTTCTAACACATCATACGCAGTGTTACATCAGCTTGGAAATTTACAAAAACGTGATCACAATTTCTCTAAACAAATCTCAGTGTTATTTTCACATTGTCAGTAGTAATATTTAACATAACGTACTAACTTACGAAATAAACAGTTTTCATTAACCAAGAGTATCTAAAGCAACACATTAGCTTCCAAAGAAGAAAGTCCCAATGGGGATAGCGCCCTTTGAAAGGTGTGATGCCTGCGAGGGGTTGATCACCCCGAAGGGGTGTAAGCGGTAGTGCCTCAGCCCAAGGGCTGAGGCCATACCATACCTTGCCTTCTGGTAGCGGGTTATAAGCCCGCTTACACCCCTCCGGGTGATCCCACTCGCTCAGGATTTTAGCGCTCTATCCCCTTCAGACAGGGCGGTATCCCATTGGGATTCTCATTGGAAAGCTAATGTGTTGCTTAGATACTTCTTGGTGTTTTCTATATGGAAAACTGTTATTCAGTAAGTGTATCCGGTACGTTAGTGTTTATAATAGTTACTATTGACAATGATGAAAATAACACTGATTTGTTAGAGAGAATGATTGAAGATTTTGTTAAGATATTCCTATGTAACCTGGACGATGATGTGTTTAGAAACGGAGGTCTAAGTTAACCTTTTTTGTTTTCGAGTAATGTTAGGTTGCCCTTGAACACATTTCTGCTAATGGTCTATGTTATTCATACTTCAAATGATGTATTAAGTTTCTTCAAAAATACGATTAAGAATTTGTTGTCATTATTTACGTTGTTGAAAAAAAATTGCTGTTGTTGGTATTCATTTTGATAGATGGTCACTTTGTTAGGGATTTGTTAGATGATACGAACGTACCCTGTCTGTCTGATAGCTAGAAAGAGTGGGTGCATATCGAGTGAGAGAGTATGTACCTATTAGCTGACTTTATCCTTTGGAGAGAGATAGAGGACTTTTTCAGGATGCTTACGCTGATTTTATTTTTCCATTACACGATGGCACTATGTTTAGGTCTTGTGCCGTCTTTGTCATCATTATATTCTAGTTGCGGTCTGAGAACGAGTTATTTTTTCGAGAATCAAGATACACACAGGCTATTAGACATGGCATAGTCTAGTAGAAAAGGAAGCTGTAGGCTGTGATTTCAATAGCTGTTTCAAGCTTAAATGGACATATAGTTAATGACTCTATCTAAGCTATTCGTTCATTCTCTTGCACCGATATATGGATCCTTTGTTCTAACTATTTTCCTCGTCACTGATGTTTCATTATTTTTCCGTCAGTGACTGCACTCATTCGCCAAGTGGCAAGTTGATCCAACGCCTTTTAATAATGATCCTATCGAGAGTCTAACATGTTCTTGTAAAATTAGAATGCAATGAGATTAACAACTCCATAGTCGATGATTGCTTCAAGATCATCATTGTTCGAAATGGTTGTAAATTAAGTAGTGGTCTTGTCTCTTTCTATCAGCGGGATTCATTCTGCGATAGAGTACTAGCCTGGATACAATTTACAGTCAATCAATTTATGGTTTATATTCAGTGCAGTTTCGGACAACGAATTCACTTTTTTTTTTTGTTTTTTTTTTAGACATGTGCCATATATTCATTTTTCCTGCGCTATTTTAGATTGATTAATGTATTTAATACTTTACGTGTCATTATTATGACAGATGTGTTTACAAGTGTCATTTGATAAACTGAGAATATATATTAAATAATAATAAAAATCTTACTCTAGCTGATAAGTAATTGATTTGATGAAAAAAAAAAGAAACTCTGAAAATGTTGAGGCAAACAGGAATCATAACCGAAATGTATCTTTAAAGTGTCTGATCATAGAGAGCTCTTTGATTATAGTATCTTATCTCCCGTATCGATTCTTTCCGATTATATATAAACGCAGCTCCTAATCTATATCGAGGTGTGCCATAATCACCTCTGTATGATGCACCGTTGCCCTACCTGACCATTTGTTTTAACAAGAGTATAATATAGTACTTTCATCACTTAGAAATGGATAATCCTAAAATTCATTGCATGTTTCATTGTTGAGAATTTTTCTATAGTTGGGGGGTGAGTTAAATATATGAGATAAGGCTATACAATATTCCTAGTTTTACTATGTCTTGCTTAATGTTTGTGTGAGACTCTAAGATGCTAATGTATAATCCGTTTTAATTGTAGAAATTAACATTAATATGTTAGAGATATGCTTGAAAAAGATTGAATAGGTTACGGTTTTGTATGCTATGTTAGTTACTGAATTTACACTGTTAAGTATGGAACTTGTTAATGTTATTTGTTTTATTCTAGCGTAGAGGTGTTGTTAGATTTTGTTATTGTACAATATATTCTTAGTTCTGGGTGGAGCGGGTGTTAGTTTAGTTAATGTGAAACAATTTACGTTAGCATATAGTTCGATGGCTTGTATATAAAAGAACATATTCTTGACTATGTTTATTGTTGCTGTTGTTGTTGTTGCTGCTGTTTGTTGTTGTTTGCTGTTTGTTTGTGTGTTGATGTTTGTTATTGATTGTTGTTGCTAGCGAGAATATACTAGCCTTCTTGAACACTGATGTGGTTCGTTTGTGCGTTGTTTACCTTGTTTACTTCTCTGATTGGCTGAAAAGAAAGGAATCTCATTACCCTATCAAAGGGTTGTTTACGCTTACGATTCCGTCAGTAGGACATTTTTTCGGCTGTACACTGTATCGATGACGACTGCTCCCTCGCGTCTCTACACTTGTGTTGATATCAATCACGAGGAGCTTCGTTACTACCCAATGATGTGTCATTATATTTAATCGTAACCAAATGGCAGTCGTTACGTTGCTTGGTATTTCTGCCAAAGGGTCAAAAAAAATAGACCTTTATTCGTTTGTGCCTGTGATTCATTCAGATATTCGACATCGCTGCTGCCATGGTAGAGATAAGTGTTTGTTATCGAAGATCAGCGTTTTAGTGAAGTATCTAACTGAGAAGACTAACATAAGTGGCTTCCTAGAGAAAGTAGACGTCAGTGTTTCTGCGTCGTGTGAAATATTAAAAACCCTTGATGTCGTGCACTACGGGAAACCATCGATTGTGTAACCTTCTATCGCACATGTATAGGTTTCACAGTTCGAACAACTGAAAATATTAAGGCATTGCTTAAAATAAAAAACGAATTAACAATCACATCTTATACGATGTGGACATAGTCTTGAGAACGTTAATACGTATAGCACATTGGGTAATCTATGATATTTACACCGAAACTGTGGTTTCCCGTATAATGCAGTATCAGGAATGCTTTTAATAACTATCAGCCTGAAGAGTTTACTTCTCCTCTTGTATGAGAGAAAATGAGTGCTTGCTGAATCAAAATTGCCGAAAAATGGTTTAGTCGGCTGAAAGACATTTATACTTACAATCCTTTCAAAGGGTGTTGAATCTTTGGAGAGATATAGAACGTAACCCATCTTGAATCCTATGTTTCTCTGATTAGATGAATTAAATACTTTAAATAAAATAAACTTATGTTTTATGTATTTATATGTTTTATGTATTTATATTAACCCACTGTTCAATGAATTTATATGTTATAAAATAAAACTTGTTTTACTTCCGCTTATGTTCGCTTTATTGACTCTTTTACTGTTGATAAGGTTTGAACTTTTGTTAATGTTAAGCAGTTTTTCTTGTTAAGATGTGGTCCAGGCTTTGTCGTATATACTAATCTTCTTAGTTTCTGGTCATGTTACGGTGGCTTTCTTAATGTGAAAACTTTGTTAGCGTTAGCATACTTTCATTGGTCTGTATGATAATTACGCAAGGTTATGGTAAATTATTGCTGAATGTTACTGTGTCATTGCACGAGTAACATTGTTATGTTAGAGACATGCTTGACCAAGTGTGAATAAGTAACGTTTTTGGGTGTTATGTTAGTTACTTTTACTGTAGTTAAGTATGAAACTTTGCTAACGTTGACTGTTTATTCCTGTTTAAGATGTGTTAGGTTTGTCGTTGTGGGTTATATTAGTTCAGATGATGCTAAGTAAGCTTTATTAATGTGATGTTACAGTGTCAGGGTACGGTTAACGTTAATATGATAGAGATAGGCTTGAATAAGTAGGAATAGGTTACGTTTTTTTGTCCGTGTTAGTTACTTTACTGTTGTTAAGTTGGAAACTTTGGTAATGTTGACTGCTTATTCTTGCTTAACATGTGTTAGGTTTGTTTGTACATTATTTTCCTAGTTCATGTTACGTCATGTTAGCTTTATTGATGAGAAAACCTTATACGTTAGAGTATACTTGTTGATCAGTATATGATAGTTAATCAATGTTGTGATAAATTTTGTTAATTGTTACTGTGACAGTCGTAGGTAACGAAATATGTTAGAGATTATGCCTGACAAAGTGTAAATATTACGTCTTTGGATGTTATGCTAGTTACTTTACTGTTGTTAGATGTGGAACTTTGTTGACGTTAACCGTATCCTGTTTAAGATGTGTCAGGTTTGTCGTGTGAGTCTATATTCGTGAGTTCAGATGATGCTAGAGTAAGTTTTTATAATGTGAAAAACTTTGTTACGTTTGCACATATATTGATTGATGTTTGTATAAAGAAGTTGATTTTATGTTATTGTTTATCCAAAAAGGATACTCAAAATGTGACCTTAATCATTAGATCAATAGATCACAGATGGTCAAGAGGGAGGTAGGATGCAGGCTTGATGTGTTTTATTTAGTGATTACTGCTTTGGGTTGTAAAACACGAAAATTTTTAGTAAAAAATTTGACCTTAATCAATAGATTCAAATAGATCACAACTTGGACAGGTGTTGTGAAAAGTAGATGGATTGCGTTTATTATCGGATTTCATCTTAGCTTAATGTTAAAACGTAAATTTGTATGTAATAAAATAAAAAGTGTAAGAAATTTATTTATTTATTTATTTATAATTTTTTTTTTTTTGTTTTTTTTTTTTTTTTTCTTGATGGTTTTGAAACCATCATTATTCGAATATTCTACAGTCCAATAACATATATAAAGACATCTACATTGTTGTTATACGAATTGTTTATTAACCTGGCACCGCAGTGGCTTCAGCACGGTGCCGGAGCCGACTTCTCAGATTCCTATACTAATTCTTTCTCTAGAAACTCAACTCTGAATGCTCTCTCACCAATTTCAGCTTCAACGATCAAATATTTAATGTTCGTAAGGGGGAGGGGTCCCCCTGCCGGGGGACCCAGTGGACGTAACTTTGTATACATTGAGGTTACCTCCCTATCCTAACACCACCCAAATTTATCAGCGAAACGAGACTCTATAACTTATTGATATTATTGAACGACCGCCG
>JABUQX010131600.1:15000-22500 GCA_015478945.1 Trachelipus rathkii
ATATATATATATATATTATATAAATATATATATTATGTATTATATATATATAAATATATATATATATATATATATATATATATATATATATATATATATATATATATATATATATGATATATATATATATATATATATATATATTTATATATATAATCTATCTATATATATATAAATCTATATAATATATATATATATATTATTATATATCTATATATAAAAATTATAGATATATTTATATTATATAGATATATATATAATATATAATATATATAAGTATATATATATATAATTAATATATATATATTAGATATTATATATATATAATATATAATATATGGGATGGTTCTTGGTGTCTTTCTTGACCTTGAAAAAGCTTATGACATAACGTGGAGAAATGGGGTTCTCCTTAAACTTCATTCTCTCGGTTTCCGTGGACATCTCCCTCTTTTCATTAAATGCCTTCTGTAAAATAGATCCATGGGTTCATGCTCTTCTATTCTGTCACGCCATTTTACTCTGGATGACGGCGTTCCGCAGGGTGGTATTCGAAGTGTATTATTATTTGCTCTCGGATTTAATGACATCATTACTTCTGTCCCAGTGAAGGTCAATTTTTCTCTATATAGCCGGTCTAGGCTGCCTTTTCTTGAACGGCAACTTCAACTACCTTTTGAGAATATTTCACAATGGGGTAACTCCCATGAATTCCATTTCTCACCCACAAAAACAAAACAGTAATTTTTAAGAAAAAAGGGAATCGAAGAACCTGCCACCTTCTTGATGCGAACCTAACCTTATTGGTTCGCCCACTCCTGTAACTTCACAGGTCAAATTTCTAGGACCCATTCTAGATGACCACTTAACATACGCAGTGCATATTAAACTCTTGAAAACGACTTGTCATAGCTTGCTTCACCTATTACGTCATCTCGCCTCAAAATCTTGGGGTGCTGATCGCAAGGCCCTTTTACGTTTCCATATCACTCTAATCCGATCAAAACTGGACTATAGCTATGTAGCATATGGGTAGGTCTCCCTAATTTTACTACACCTGTTAAATCCCATCCAAAACGAGGCGATCTGTATCTCCACTGGAGCTTTCCGATCGTCCCCCCGGGTGAGCCTTGAAGTTGAATTCAATGTGATGGCCACTCTCTCTTCGAAGGGAATACACAAGTTCTTTTTCGTTTTCGAACCCCAATAACGTCTGCTCTGACACTGGTTCTGGGGGAAATACCTCAGAATCCTAATTACTGGCGATTTGCAAAAACAATTTATAATATCTTTAATTTCCTCAACATCCCTTTGCAAAAAATGCTGCCTTTCTCTTATGACGAAGGGTATACTGTACACCTTGGCTATTCCCCGCTACCACCATTTGCTTGGTCATGACCTCTCTCTCCAAATCTAGCCACCTGCTGCCTTGTTAAAGGCGTCATTCCTGTCTCATTCCGCAGATCACGGTGATTTACTTCAGTGCTTACTGACGGCTCTAAAACATTGAACAGTGTGGGTGCGTTTGCTGTCTTTTCTGACCGCAACCTCTCCCATGCCCTCCCCCCTCATGATTCAATTTTTACTGTAGAATTAATGGCTATTATGATTGCTCTTTCTCGAAATCTATTCCTTAACCAAGACCACTCTTATGTCATTTATTCAGATTCGCTCAGAACGCTCCAGGCGCTTAAAGCCCCTTATTCTTAAAATACAATGGTATCCGCCGTACAACAATTTCTTCGGCTGCTCCACTCCAGTAAGAAACAAATCATAGTATGTTGGACTCATCTCATGGAGGGTTAACTGGCAATGAAATCGCCTCATAGAGAGGCCAAAATGGCCGCTTCTTCTTTTCGGAGCTGTTCAGGGTACCTCCCGGATGCCGTTCGACAAGGTCGCCTCCCATTAACTGATTACTAATCCAGCTCTCCGACAATTCTTTCGGTCTTATTGGCAAGAGTGCTGGACGGGTGATCAGCGGGGAGCGAAACTTAGAAATATAAAACCGAGCATTGGTGAGTGGTCTTCCTCCCACCGACGAAAGCTCTTACACGAGGTGATACTTGCACGCCTCCGTATTGGCCACACCAATATCACCCAGTCACTACATGTCACGAGGCCCTCCTCCCATCTGCAAATTTTGCCGTCGCCATATTCCGCAATCTGTTCACCATATCTTTATTGACTGTCCTCAACTGGACCCCATTCGCAGTCGTCATTTTCCTACTTTATTGTTCACAGCACCTTCTAAAAGGTTATCCCATATCTTATCTGAATCCTCTTACTTTAGCAGTAACTCTACCTTCATGTATCTTCAAGAAATGAATATTCTTTAAAATACATGATTTTGTTATGTAATATTAGAACTATTTATAATGAAAGGATATATTTTCATATTTTATTTAGTTTTTCTTTATTTTTGACTGAATATTCAATTGGCCATTCAAATTTTCTTTAACATTTAAAATATGTATAAGCCAGGATCCACCCATGGAGTTGATTATTCAACCCGTGTGACCGCTTCCTTGAGGGCCGTTGGTGGGCTTATTGACTCGTAATATATACATATATATATATTTACTATATTTTTAAATATATATATATATATATATATATATATATATATATATATATATATATATATATATATATATATATATATATATATATATATATATATATATACATATATATATATATATATATATATATATATCATCACCTACCTTCTTTAAGTAGTAGAAGAATACGAAGAAGTCGAAAAGAAAGCCCAGCCTTACCACGCTCATTATACCCTTAAGTGAGAACCCGCCGCAGTCAGAAAAATCCACCCTTTGTGCTTCACGGGACTGCAACGGACCCTCACTACGGCGTCTCGTCAATGTAGGATTCATCCCTTGGTCCAGGTGGGCCACAACCATACCCCCTCACAAAACCCCGCCATTTACTTATATATATATATATTATATATATATATATATATATATATATATATATATATATATATTATTATATATAAGTATATATATATATATATATATAGTATATATATATATAGTATACATATATATATATATATATATATATATATATATATATATATATATATATATATATATATATATATATATATATATATATATATATATATATATATATATATATATATATATATATATATATATGTGTGTGTGGGTGTGGGTGTGGGTGTGGGTGTGGGTGTGGGTGTGGGTGTGGGTGTGGGTGTGGGTGTGGGTGTATGTGTGGGTGTGGGTGTGGGTGTGGGTGTGGGTGTGTGTTACTTGTACAGAAGCAAATTATTGTATGAAAAAGTCTTATACCTTATTGTAAAAAATTTGACAAAACAATAAAATTTTAAAAAAAAAAAAAACACTTTATTTGTAGCCCTATTTATTTTCAATAAATAATTTAAATATTTTTACAGAATTTTTTGTTTATGCTTCAATATAAGATATTCTGTTTATATATATATATATATATATATATATATATATTATATATATATATAGTATATAAGTATATATATATATATATTTATATATATATATATATATAAATATATATAAATATAAAACAATATATATATATTTTTGTTATATATATATTTATATATATATATATATATATATATATATATATATATATATATATATATATATATATATATATATAAGATTTATCAAAATTTCATGTGAGGATTCATTGACTGCTAATTTATAAATCATAATTTCTTCACTTATTATCTTTCTTATCATTAACAATTTTGGAATTGTTATCAAAGGATTTGCTTTTCGATTCTTCTGCCTGAATTTTAGTATTGCTTCGAGTTGATCTAGGTGAATTATCATTATCATTAGTGTTTGTGGCATTTTTATCAGAGGCTTTGCTATTCGATTCGTCTTTCTGATTATTAGGATTTCTTCGAGGTGATCTACGTAAATTATCATTACAGCTAGTAGTTTTGGAAATGTTATCAAAAGCCTTGACATTCGATTCGCCTTGTTGACTTTTAGGTTTCTTTCGAGATGACATAGGTGAATTATCATTTTCTTTATTTTCATTTGTTTTGCTAGGCCTATTCAATCTTTGGCTACCTGATTGTTGAAATTTTTTGCTTAGTTTTTGTTGACCCTTATTAGGGGGAGTACTCTTTGAAAGCTCATTTCTTTTATTTAACGATTATCTTGTATTGTTGCCATGTCTTGTTTATGGTAGTGTCTATTTTGAGGGCGACCCTTCTTTCGGTAATGTCACCACTACCAATTTTTTTAAGTTTTAATTTTTTAAGGCTTCTTAGTAGAGAGATCTGGTTCCATCTTTTCTTTTCTGAGGACCTGTTTTCATTATAATACCAATACTTCCTCTTTTGTTGTTTTTTTTATGGTCTGAACCATCAGCTTTTTCCCTGTCCTTAAAAAAGTTTCTTTATCCTTTCCGATCTTCGAATACAGCTCCTATTTCCTTCATCATAGTCTATAGACATAGAGTATTAATATCTACCTTTCTATAGTATTCTTTTAATATGCCCACATGAAAGTACACCGCCAATGCATTAAGACTGTCCTTTCTAATTTTAGTCCCTCTTTGAAGGCTGGCTGTTGGAGGATATTCTTGCTTGGGAGTATTTCCTTTTGCTAATTTTCTTAGCCATTATAACAACTTGTTTATATGGGCGATAGCCTGAATATGAACTTTAAAAACCATGAAAATCTTTTATTTAATTGAAAATCAAAAATTATAATTATTTATAATTAATAATTATTAACTAAAAATTTATTTGAAAATCTCAAATTATTAACTCTGAAATTTAATTTTTTTACCTCATATATTACAATCCATTCGAAGCTCAAAACTGTAACAACGATGTTCTTTTTTTTCGTCTATTTTAATTTATTCGAGCGAGAGAGAGAGAGAGAGAGAGAGAGAGAGAGAGAGAGAGAGAGAGAGAGAGAGAGAGAGAGAGAGAGAGAGAGAGAGAGAGAGAGAGAGAGAGAGAGAGAGATTTTACATTTTAAAATTTGCAAAATGTCAGAGTGCGAGGTAAATGATAACAGGGATGTTATTTTTCCAATGGTTTATTAGTATTTATTAAAAAATTAACAAGAGAGAGAGAGAGAGAGAGAGAGAGAGAGAGAGAGAGAGAGAGAGAGAGAGAGAGAGAGAGAGACTTTTATTGCTCAAGGCATCTTTAATCGTCAAAAACTTTTCCGATGATCCGGCTGGATGATCGATAACTGTCTGATCTGATCCCGCCTATATATATATATATATATATAGTAGAAAGAGCATATATATATATATATATATATATATATATAAAGAAAGAGAGAAAGAGAGATATATGAAAGAGAGCAGCATATATATATATATATAGAGAAGAATGAGTATATATATATATATATATATATATATCTAGGGAAAGGAAATGGAATTGAAGAATGGATGTAGAATTAGGTGGAGGGGAGAAGGAATGAATGGAAGGAAATCATATTCCTAAAATACATAATAACTACAACCCATTACGCCCAATAATATCTAATATCAATAATATTACATATATATTATATATATATATATATATATATATATATATATATATATATATATATATATATATAGAAAGAGCATATATATATATATAACACATAAAGATATATATATATATATATATATATATATATATATATATATATATATATATATATATATATATTATTATTATTATACATAGCGCCGTGCATGTGAGTTATATATATATATATATACATATATATATATATATATATATATATATATATATATCTATATATATATATATATACATATATATATATATATATATATATATATATATATATATATATCTATATGTATATATAGACATACATTAATGCACACTCATCATCATCATCATCATCAATAATATTACATATATATATATTATTATATATATATATATATATATATATATATATATATATATATATATATATTATTTTTATATATATATATATATATATATATATATATATATATATATATATATTATATATATATATATATATATGAAAGAGTTAGCATATATATATATATATATATACATATATATATATATATATATATATATATATATATATATATATATATATATATATATATATATGGGTGTAAAGTCTCAACTCATGTTCCTGTCGTGTAACTCAAGTAAAGAGAACACCCAGGGAGGTGTCCCCGGCTAAAGCGAGCTATGTGAAGGAAGGATATGGGCCTAGCAAGCCGCTTCCCGGAAATAAACTGCTTGCAGAACTCAAGCACGAGCCTCGGAAGCCGGACAGAACTTTAGACGACGACTTAGGTGAGATTTACAGACTAGGAATCAGGAAAACACTTTCAAGAATTGTAGGTGTGCCACGATAAATGTGGGTACCTATGGAGAAAAAGAGGAGGAGATAATAGATATCATGAAAGAGAGGAAGATAGATATGTTGGGGATGTCGGAGATGAGAGTGAGGGGATGTGAAGAGGGTAAAGAGATGGGAGAATGATTTGTTCTGATGTATAGTGAGGGGAGAGAAGGAATAAGAAAGCATGGTGTCGGAATTATAGTGGGACCAAGACTGTCACTATGTATACAGAGAGTAAAAATTATAAATGAGAGGTTGATGATGTGCGTGTTGAAAAATGGGCCGGATAAAATATAGAATATTCCAGGTATATGTACCACAACAGGGGCACTCAGAGGAGAAAAAAACTGATTTGGCGTGGAAACTGATGGAAGATGAAGGGGATGGAGGAGGAGGGGAGAGGTGCGTGGAGGGGAGATTTCAACGCTAGAGTAGGAAAAGAGAAGAGAGATGGAGAGAGAGTATTGGGACCATTTAGAGAGGAGGCAAGAAACATGGAGGAGAGGCGTTGATCGATTTTTTTTTGTGTGAGAAACGATTTAAAAATAATGAACACGTTTTTTCAAACATAGAGAGCCGCATATCTTTACGAGGTATAGATGAAATCAGGTAACGGAACAATTTGATCAAAATCGGTGATAGACCACATGATAGTCTCCGATAAAGGATGGTTAAGAATGTAAAGGTGATCCCTGGAGTGTCCTTGGATGCGGATCATTGGCGGATATGAAGATAAGAGGGGAGGTAAGAGTAAATGAGTAGAAGAGGGCTGGAATGGAATGGAATGGAATGGAATGGAATGGAATGGAATGGAATGGAATGGAATGGAATGGAATGGAATGGAATGGAATGGAATGGAATGGAATGGAATGGAAGAAGGAAATGAGAAATGGAAGGAATAGTGGTGGTGGTGGAAGGAATGAGGAGAGTGGAGGAATGAGATGGAAGGAAGGAAGTAGAAAACCAAAAAGCGTAACTAGAAATATAAAAGATAGAAACTGAGATTTTCTTTTGTGAGAACTGGAAGAAAGAAATGGATCGAATACTATGAAGATCTGCTAAATGTTGAATACAG
>JABUQX010131601.1:0-2500 GCA_015478945.1 Trachelipus rathkii
TATATATATATATAGTATATATATATATATTTGGGTTTTACACAGAATTGATATAGATATTTAATCATAGGGGTTACATAGTAAAGAGTATTAATAGCCTTAGAGAAATATGGAAAAAGGGAAATTTATCCAAGATAGTAAAAATGATATTGCTTGAATGTTTCTATGTTCCAATTAACTGTTCTGTATGGAGGTGAAACGCTGAAAATTAAATTCTAATATGAAAAAAAGGTTGAGGTTTTGGAAATGAACGGCTCACAAGATAATTGTTTAAAAAATAAGTAAAAAGCAGAAGATATAGGATTAGAAGAAGTATGGGATGATATGCCACTAGGAGAATTATCTGATGAAAGAGGAAATCAATTATTATTATTATTATTATTATTATTATTATTATTATTATTATTATTATTATTATTATTATTATTATTATTATTATTATTATTATTATTATTATTATTATTATTATTATTATTATTATTATTATTATTATATTATTATATTATTATTATTATTATTATTATTATTATTATTATTATTATTATTCAATTAATTCACTCCAATTTTAACAAAATAAATATAATTGTTACCAATATTATAAATAAAACTAGGAATATTAAAGAAAATTGACAGACTATTGTAAATAGATAAAAGAAAATGATAAAATAAAGAATTCAAATAAATTTTAAATCATTAAATCATATAAAAATTCATTTCATAAAATTTCCATGTAAACCGACAGCAATTTTTTTAAATAAGCATAGAAATTATAATATATTTACCAAAATCACATATAAGATAATAAGAATAAAATAAAATATTTAAATTAAAATAATATATTACATTAAATATAAATAATAATAAAAATAATATTAAGAAATGTTAATTACAATTTATCTAATTTTTAACGATAACTAAAGTAAATAATATGTATGCCTTTCAATCGATTATAGTTGAATGTATATGTGTTCCAACTGTTCTGTATGGATGTAAAAGTCCAGGGTTGTGGAGTCGGTTCAAAAAATTTCTGACTCCGACTCCACACTCTTCAAAATTACCGACTCCGACTCCGACTCCGACCTCTTGAAAATACCGACTCCGACTCCGACTCTGACTTCACCTTTTTGAAAATTGCTGACTCCGACTCCGACTCTGACTCCGACTCGGACAGAACCCTGAAAATCTATATATGGCATATATAAGATATAGTATATAAGAGCATATATATATATATAAGAGTGAGAGAGCAGAGGAGATATATATATATATAGAGAGGAGAGCATATGCTAAGCATATATATATAGTATATATATAGTATATATATATATATATATATATATATATATATATATATATATTTATTTATTATTTATTTATTTATTTTTACTGCACTTTTCTCCTCGCTTGAGCGGGGTAGTGGCAATGTGTACAGCCTCTCTCACCACCTCCTCTATCTCCGCCCTCACCCAGCCTCCACCCCACCCCCCACTCTCTGCCAACACCCTACCCTTCCCTCCCCTCATCCCCTCCCTCCTCCAGCATCTCCTTTATTCCATCCATCCACCTCCTCCTGGCCCCCTTCCTCTCCTTCCCAACTCCGTCTCCCAAACTTCCTAATCCACTTCTAGTCTCTTCTCCACTTAATAGATTCATACCATCTTAATATTCCTCTTGCCTCTTCCCACCAACCCATTCTCCAATCACATCTCCTCACCAAATTCCCTATTCCTAATCTTCTCCTTCAAGCAAACCGCTTCCACAAACCGCTTCCTAACCCCTTATCCAACACTCTCCAACTTCTTCCTCAGACTGTAATTCAACTCACGTTTAGCCACCCAAATATAATAATCAGTTGGTACACAAATTTTTTCAAACATACTATCTTTAATCTTTCTGTGATAACCCTCTTTCCATAATTCTCTCAGACCACTCAAAACTCTCATTCCTTCTCCTACTCTATGTTCTATCTCCTCCTTCATCCTCCCACCCAATCCATCCCCAATATCTAAAAATTCCGGCTCAATACTACACCCCCACTCTAACCCCTACCCTCCCTTTCCTCCTCTCAAATACTATTTTAAAGAATTTTACTCTACTCTGGATTATTTAAGCCCTTGTCCTCAATATTTCAACCCTCACCAAATAGCCTGTGCCTCTCCATGCTCTTTTCGCCACAGGGCTGTATTTGTCCAAATCAAGATCATAAAACTAGTACTTCCTCTCCACATTCCTCATTCATCAATTCCACCTCCTCCCTCCCTAACACCTCATTCCCTCTGCAAACATTCCTCCATAAACAAATTTGAAGAGTTACTTGCTGATGATACACACCTCCTGCCTCAAACTCTCACCACCCCAAACATCTCACTCTCCTCCTAACACTCTACACACATTCACTATTCCATAAAGCCCTTCCATACTTTACCCACTTACCTCTACCTACTCCAACACCTCCACACCACCCCTCTTCACTCTATCATGCTTCTAAACTGAAAATCAC
>JABUQX010131601.1:15000-20000 GCA_015478945.1 Trachelipus rathkii
GGTGCTAGGATGTCTTCCTTCTATGAGTTATTACCCCCACTCCCTTTTCTAGCTTTTTCTAGCATGACATATCCTACGTCATAGAACACGGCTAATAATGGTGTTCATCCTCAGTTAGTATGGGTATCTGATTGGTATATTAGAAGGTGCTAGTTGGTATTCTTCTATGAGTTAGTATCCCCCCCACCCCCTTTCTAACCCTTCTAGTACGATCGTATGTGACGGAATATATCCGATATTTGTATCGATTACTATAATTGTATCATAACGATCCTATTTACGACAACATATTCATCCCAACAATAGCCTTTTCTAACACAGCTGTGCTAACATTTTTGTTTCTGGAGCTATAAAGCCGAGCTCGGTGTTGCCTAGTATGTTTTGAGGTATGCTGAGCGATTGCAGATGTTGCCGAGCGCGGCGTTTCATCCGTTGCGGTTTTAGAACGCACCAACATGCGTTTTTCGTAGATGACGTACCCTTCGTCAAAAACCTATCATGACGGGGGTCAAACGTCCCAAAAATGAGATTCCCGTAGTTACTTTCCTGAACGCCAGAGTCCCCAGGCCCCAGCTGGTCATTTATTTGGTATAAATCGACACCAAATGTCACATCTTAAAAGAGGTGTTAGAGTCATCGTATCCTCTTCAAATCTCTAAGTGTTTCTTATATGTTGCAAACATTGAGCATATCCAATGTTTCAAGCCTGATGTCTATGGTAGCCCCTGCCCCCAAACCTAAATATGACTCTAGAAAGCTGAAATTTGGTGAGTGTATAGAAGAGAATAAATGAATTAGAATTTGGCTGTGTTAAAACACTGCTGAAACCGATATGGGGTCATGGGAGCCGGAGCTGGTGGGAAAGTTGCGGTGCCAGAATGGAATTCTGGCTCCAACCACATATTAGGACAAATAAGGGTCTATACCTATGTTTTCAATGGTGTAGAATTCATTTTTGAGGGTTTCAGTTGGCTCAGCTGGTTCTTCAGCTTCAAAGCACTACATGTCCTGTTAATTCTCTTAGAATACAAATCCCATATTATGCCTACCCTATGTTATATAAGTATTTCAGCCTGATTGGTGTATATTAGAAAGTTAGATTGCTTCCTTCATGAGTTAGTACCCAACTCTCTTTCTTTAGCACTTCTAGCAAATGACATGTCCTACCTCATAGAATACACCTAATATTAGTGTCTACTCCTGCGCTTTGAGGTATGTGATTCGATTGCGTATTGTAGGTTGTTAGGATGGTTCCTCCTCTTATGAGTTAGTACCCTACCCCTTTTCTAATGCAAGTATTCAACTTGTTTTATTGCAGAGTTGAACTTGGTGTTCACCTCTGCTCTGAGGTATACCTGTTTATTCTCAATGCTATTCATCAATCAAAAGCTTCTTTATATCTTTGCAACTGGTCCAAGCTCATGATATATTATTGGTTTCCTAAAAGCTTCGTTAAGATATCTTTCTTCAAACGGGCTACCAAGTATTGTTAAGGTGTGTGATGTCATGTAGGTACCTGCCCCAACTTGAATTCAGGCGTAACTGTCTCAACCCCACCCTCCACCCTCCACACATCGCCACAATACGCCACGGAGGCCAGCGTATGACAATACCCCTGGCTACTTTATACACACACGCACACCCGCTAGGCTACTCTATACACACGTGCACCCCGCCATTGATAAGATATCTACTCCTAGCTCACACCATCTTGAGTAAGAAAGACATACACACACACACACACTATAACAATTTATATACATATATACACACCTTATAAGATTTTTACACCTAAATCTTACAGACACTTTGGCTACACTCACCCATAGACACTTACACTCACCCATATACACTTACACACACATACACACACAACACACACACACTCGATATTTTGATGCCTCAACTTTGATGCCTCACCTTTGATGCCTCAACTTTGATGCCTCAGCTTTGATGAATCATCTTTGATGCCTCAGCTTTGATGACTCATCTTTGTTACTGGAAAAAAGAAGGAGGAGGAGTAAGAAGAAGAAGAAGAAGAAGAAGAAGAAGAAGAAGAAGAAGAAGAAGAAGAAGAAGAAGAAGAAGAAGAAGAAGAAGAAGAAGAAGAAGAAGAAGAAGAAGAAGAAGAAGAAGAAGAAGAAGAAGAAGAAGAAGAAGAAGAAGAAGAAGAAGGAATAGGAAAAAGAAGAAGAAGGAGAAAGAAGAAGAAGAAGAAGAAGTCTCATATGACGGAGCACATGAGCCGGAGCCGGAGTTTGTGATGGCGGAGTCAGACTGGAATTAGCTCCAGCTGCATATTGAGTCAATTGAGGTGTGTTTATATATGTTTCAAAGGACATAGATTCCAAATTTTGGGGTGTCGTAACCCCCCAAAATGAGTTCGAGGAACCCTTGAGTGGGTCCTCAGCTGGAAAAAAGGAAAAAATTACAGAGTACAAGACAGAGAAAAGATGAAGGAAGGAAATAGAAGTTTCGTAAGATAGAACAAATGAATCATTGGAGCTATCGGTATCGGCACCGGTGCAGGGTCGGTGCGGTGCCGAATTAGTAAATATGTGCTTATCACCATAATATTAGTGTGTTTATATACGTCTTCAGTGATGTAGAATATGAATAACATAGTTTCAATACACTCAAAGATGTCTAGGGACACCAATTGAGATGGGGGCCGAACCCCAAAATGTGGTTTTTACCCTTTTAAATGAAATTTTAAAAGGATATAAGTTAATAATACATAGACTTACGCTCTATCAACAGCCCTATGTTGCATAAATATATGTAGCAACAGCCCTATGTTGCACAAATATATGAAACTTAACACAGAACTTAAGTGGTACTCTCTTAGTCATACACAATGGTATACATATGTTGCACAACTGAGATATTCAAGTCAAAACTTGCACTCGACTTGTTTAATGTATGCTATATCAAGCCTGTGTGTATGTGTGTATGTGTATATGTGTATGTGTATGTATGTGTATGTGTATGTGTGTATGTGTATGTTTAGTTAGAGGTCGTATATATATATATTTATATATATATATATATATATATATATATATATATATATATATATATATATATATATATATATATATATATATATTATATATATATATATATATATATATATATATATATATATATATATATAAAGGTCTACCACCATGTCCTTAAGTGTTACAAATTAAAATATATTTATTTAAGTCTAAGTTTTTTTAAAAAAGTTTTAGAAAAAGGGTAATGTGAAATACAAATGTATATGATTGAACAGAAAAATAGGTAGTGACATATATTTTTATTAATAATAAGTATGGTAAAGCAGTAAAACATGGAGGTGGGTGGGGGTGGGGGTGGGGCCCCTGGAGGCTGTTTGCTGTAGTGTTTACTGCTTTATTGCTTTATGGTCCCTAAAATCATGTTTTTTTCGTGTGGAATTTAACAACTTTTTTTCTAGAAACAATGTTTTTTAAAAATGTTTTTCAAAAAAATTTTTTCATCAAAAGAAAATGTTTTTCGAAAAAAACAAAATACACCAAAGACAATGCTGTTTTTCAAAACACATTAAGATGAAAAATATAAATTTTATCCTTCTAGACATGAAAATTTAAATCTTAACTCTGAATCTTATCTCCAACTTTAACTTAAACTCTAACTTTAACTTTAACTTTAACTCTAACTTTGGTAATGAAACAGCTTTTCTATAAATAAAATACCTCAGTTTGAAATAAAAATGTAAGACTATGTGTATACGACCTCTAACTAAACATACACATACACACATACACATATACACATGCATACACATACACATACACATACACACATCTTTATATAGGGACTTGATATAGCATACATTAAACAAGTCGAGTGCAAGTTTTGACTTGAATATCTCAGTTGTATAACATATGTATACCATTGTGTATGGCTAAGAGAGAACCACTTAAGTTCTCTGTGTTAAGTTTCATTTATATTTGTACAACATAGGGCTGTTGCTACATATATTTATGCAACATGGGGCTGTTGATAGAGCGTAAGTCTATGTATTATTAACTTATATCCTTTTAAAATTTCATTTAAAAGGGTAAAAACCACATTTTGGGGTTCGGCCCCATCTCAATTGGTGTCCCTAGACACCTTTGAGTGTATTGAAACTATGTTATTCATATTCTACATTACTGAAGACATATATAAACACACTAATATTATGGTGATAAGCACATATTTACTAATTCGGCACCGCACCGACCCTGCACCGGTGCCGATACCGATAGCTCCAATGATTCATTTGTTCTATCTTACGAAACTTCTATTTCCTTCCTTCATCTTTTCTCTGTCTTGTACTCTGTAATTTTTTTCCTTTTTTCCAGCTGAGGAACCACCTATGGTCTTCGAACTCCATATTTTGGGGGATACGACATTCAAAATTGGAACGACGTCCTGTAAACATATAACTACAACTTCAATGACCAACACAACTTGTCACGATCCAGCCCCGACTCCGCCATCACAAACTCCGGCTCCGGCTCATGCTCCTTTGCAGACTTTCTTCTTCTTCTTCTTTTTTCCTTCTTCTTTTTCCTTTCCTTCCTTCTTTCTTTCTTCTTCTTTCTTCTTTCTTCTTTCTTCTTCTTTCTTCTTTCTTCTTTCTTTTTTCTTCTCTTTCTTCTTCTTTCTTCTTCTTCTTCTTTCTTCTTCTTCTTCTTCTTCTTCTTTCTTTTTCTTCACCCTTTTCTCCTTTTTCCAGTAACAGCATGAGTCAGCAGTTATATCAAAGATGATCTACTAGTTAGCACCAAAGTTTATACTCAAAGTGAGGCACCAAAAGCTGAGTAACAAACACTATGTTTAGTGCATGGCGCAGGCAGGTGGAAGCGGCCCAGGTGAGTATAAGTGGCCTGGTGGTAAGGTTCAGATGGTGCACATGTGGAGGCGTTATGTGTGTGTGTGTATGTGTAGGTGTAGTGAGCTAGGGTGGGGTGGTATGTATCAATGGC
>JABUQX010131601.1:25000-27500 GCA_015478945.1 Trachelipus rathkii
AAAAATATTATAACCAGCTGAAGAATCTCTTTATAATCCTCCCTTGTCTGGTGAATTTCAAGTTGCCATTTAGCAAATTGAAGGATGGTAATCAAACAAACCATTGCCAAAAGCATTTGGCTAACAGAAAATTTGAAAAATTTGAAAAAATATATATATTTACGCAAAAAAGTAAACCCAGAAATCAACAGGTTATGGTTAAAAAAAAATGTATTAAAATTTATTTTTTATACTATGATGATAATAATAATAATAAAATAATAATGATAATATACGATTAGCCAATAATAATAATAATAATAATAATAATACACACACATAATAATAATAATAATAATAATAATAATAATAATAATAATAATAATAATAATAATAATAATAATAATAATAATAATAATAATAATAATAATAATAATGTAATAATTATTAATAATAATATTCAATAATAATAATGATAATAATAATAAAAATAATGTATAATAACAATATTAAAATAACAATATGAATACATTAATAATAATAATAATAATAATAATACTAATAATAATAATAATACACAATAATAATAATAATAATAATAATACGTAATAATAATAATAATAATAATAATAATAATAATAATAATAAATAATAATAATAATAGGTAATATTAAAATAATAATAATAAATATTAATAATATGTAATAAAAATAACAATAATAATAATAATACACACATTAATAATCACAATAATACCAAAAATACTAATAACAATAATAATAATAATAATAATAATAATAATAATACGAATAATAAATAATAATAATAATAATAATAATAATAATAATAATAATAATAATAATAATAATAATAATAATAATAATAATAATAATAATAATAATAATAATAATAATAATAATAATAATAATAATAATAATAATAATAATAATAATAATAATAATAATAATAATAATAATAATAATAATAATAATAATAATAATAATAATAATAATAATAATAATAATAATAATAATAATAATAATAATAATAATAATAATAATGGTAATAATAATAATAATAATAATAATAATAATAATATTTGGAAGGAGATTGATCTGGTCTTGGAATGGATGGATGGAAGCAAATGCAGTATTCGGTGGGGTAATTTTTATCCTTCTGAAAAAATTTGTAATGAGTTTAATATGTTTAATATACCACAAAGAGATTTGGATGGTATAAAAATTCTTTAAAATGTTATAATTATAATGCTGGAAAAGAAGATAGGCTCTTGGATATAAAAAATGATGCTCGCAAAATATCTTGGAGGTTACTGACTTAAACTAAACAATCACAAAAAAAATAAAAATGGAACTAGTAATTTTGCTTCCTCTTTCAACTTATCTTAAATATCAAAATATAAAAATGGTCCTAGAGTAACAAATTCAGTGGAAAAAAATAGTCAAACAATTGACTAAATGGTAAAAAATAAAGACTGAATTATAAAAATTTGACTAGTCTTTATTATATGTGATATTTATATGATAGAAAGAGGTTGCGAAAATCTAATTGTAGTTAGGAATTAAAAAGAATCATGAAATTCTTATATGGTTTTAATTTAAAGGCCTTTACACTTAGTTTACAGATGATTAACTTGAAGTAAACAATCACCTCAGATTCTTCATAAAGTAAATTTAAAAATTAATTTGCCGATTTTAAAGAATTTAACCTATCTTACAATATCAGATTTATGGTATTCATTAAAAATATAGTTAAGGTTTATATCTAAACAAAAAAAATGACTTAGAAAACTGAATTACAAATATAAAACAAATAGCCAAGGAGTAATGAAAAAATGATAGTTTTTTTCAATTCTGAATGAAGAGCAAATTTACTTATAGTTACACTGGATAATTATGCAAGAATAGTAAAATGAGCATAAATATAGCCTATCTAGAAAGTAAGCCTGTGGTCATGAATAAGGTTTTTGTTACAATTAACTTCAAAAATATGAAAAAAAATTTGGTGTCATTTTTTCTATTACACTTCAGGCAAATAAGCAGGAGACTTATAACTAACAAAGCAACCAAATCTTACCTCATGTTTTTTCAGTTTTCCTTCATCAGACCTAACATTTATTCTTAAATGCTCGGGATATTCAGAGGCTTGATGGAATTGGATCTGCTGTAGTTTCTTTAGCAGCTGACCGTGGTTTTTTAAGAACTTCTATTGCAAAATGTTTATTCTTCTCAGCTGAACAAAAATGAGTGTTTCGATATCAGCCCTATGGCTCTTCTGTTGTTATTTCTCTAGCATAATAAAAGCGAAAAAATGGAACAAGGTCTTTGCCGCGTTGAAAATTTCATCTAAAAGAAAATAAAGCTGTTTCCACCTTATAGAAGTATTTTTGTTGGAGAGAAAGTTACCTCATTCTTGTTTTATTAATTTTTTTGTAATTTGAAGCAAAAATGAGATATGAAAATTTTACTAAGGTATAATCTTAAATTTTAAATATTAAAATTTG
>JABUQX010131601.1:32500-35000 GCA_015478945.1 Trachelipus rathkii
GCTTTTAAATGATTTTTCAACAAAGCCGTTCTTCATACTTTCCTTGAAGACGTTTTATCGCTTAGAGAACATATTACAGAGTCATTAGACTTGATCTTTCGTTAAGTATTTTCACAGAATACTTTTTTGACGCCATAATTTGTAAACAAAAAGGTTAAGTAATTTTTTAGCTCATCAAAAGAACAAAATCCCAAATAATAGCCGTTTTAGGTAAGCGAAAATGAGACATGTAAGAGTCTGCCAATGTTTCCTCAATTTACGATGCAACAAAGTAGAAAAAGAGTTGCTTTTGTTGAACTCGTAATATTGATCTATACCCAGATTAAATAAATTTCCGAAAATTATAATTGATCGCATATGCCTGAGTTGTAAGTGATCTAAACAGTCTTTTATTTATTTTCCCGTTTTTTTTCTGCTAGCAGGCTAGGTCTAGAGAAACTAATGCAAAATCATTAAAAATATTATTGCCATAATGAATGAATATAAAAGAGTGTTTGGAAGCTAAGGGTAGAGAGAGGTTTGTGAGTTTGATAAGGTTGCGGCAGACAAACGACAAGTTCCTTCGAGTATATATTTTTTAAATTCTTTAAATTTATATATATGTATATATATATATATATATATATATATATATATATATATATATATATATATATATATATATATATGAAATAAAAAATAATTATTTTCTTAATAATACTATCCGACAAATTAATCAAACACTAGAAAACAAATTAGTTACTTTCAATATTTTATACATCCGCAACATCCACATTTAATATACACGGATGAGGATGTTTCAAAATCGAGAATTGCGGATGCGATGGCGCGAATGTCAAATTTAACGTGATATATTGATGCGGATGTCACATACATCACCAATAACTAAATAAAATATAAAGAATGAATAAGATATCCTTAATATGTTTACTTTCTTTAATAATTTATAGAAATTTTTATTTTAAAAGTAAACAATTATATATTTGCTATCGATTTTCATTTTCAACATTATATTGTAAATAACTTATTAGTTATAAAGAATAATGAATAATTATGTGTCGTAATATTATAATGTTAATTAAATGCTCAAATAATAATAGTTTAAGAAATAAAGTTCTTAAAAATATGAAATATATCGATTGAAACGTATCCTTATTATTTACTTTAGTTACTATTAATTGTTTGATAAGACTTTATAAATGTTTTATTATCATATTTATGAGTTATTTATAATTTATTTTATAAATTTTTTTAATACAAATATTTAAGTTCATTCATAATTATTTATGCGTAACTTTAGTATAAATAAGTATTTTTATATCAAAGGTTAGCATATTTGGTTTAAATATTTTATAAAATGCATCTTAATATGATTTAATTATATGATAATTTTATATACTGAATAGATTCCAAAATGACCAACTTCTATGTATATAACTAAGCGATACTCGGGACACATTATCAAATGTTACAGTATAAATTAGCAATATTTCCTTAACTTCTGCGTGGACAAGTAAAGGCCGTCTGGATTGCCTTTAAGGAGAAAATTTGATTTACACATTCTCTACCGCTTCTAGATGCATCTTGTTCTTCACTAGTTATATAGTCCCTCAGTCACTCGACAAATTCTTTCAACCAAAATACTAGCAAATATCTTCCTTTCAACACTACAATTTCTTATATCTCTCTTACCCTAACATAAGTGTACTAATATTGCTCTCCTCCAACCCTTTGGAACTATACACTTCCTGAACGCTTTGTACACAACTTCCATATCTAGTCAATCACAATCCTTTTCCCATTCCTGAACTTTTCATTGGCAATTCCACCTATACCTGCAGATTTCCTATTCATCAACTTTTTCATTCTACCTACTACCTCCTGTCAACTAATTACCTCATTCCAAAATACCTATTCCATCTTACATCATCAAATCCACACACATTCACTATCACCTCTTCATTACTACTAATGTTATGCAGATTTTCGAAGTACTCCCTGCACACTCTCCTCATATCCATTTCATCAGTCACGAAAGAACTATCTCTATTCATCATTCTCTGAAGATTCTCTTTACTTTCTTTCTTAACCTTTCTTAACTTTCTTAACCTTTCATACTTTATTTCCCTTGTAAGTCCCCATTTATCCTCCTTCCAAACTGTTCATTTAACTCTACTTTCCTCTTACGTATGCAACTATTAGTCTTCCTTTTTTCCCTTATATATTTCCATTCAGCTTTCTTTCTAGCCCTCATCATTTGTTTTTAGCACATTCAATCAAACCTTTTTCTTTTTTACCTTCAACAGCTTGCATTACCTTTTCATTCCAACATTCACTATTGACATTACTAAATTAGCACATCCACTTACTTCTCTTGCACTACTAACAAAGCCTTCCTTCATTTGCCTCCAGATTTATCACATAGTTCACCTGTTCACATTCAAATGATTTATTTTCAAGTTCTCTCACATCTTTTCCTTAGAACCTCTAACTTAACTTC
>JABUQX010131601.1:42500-57500 GCA_015478945.1 Trachelipus rathkii
TGTGTCCTCTTAGAGCTTCATTTGTGGGTGGGGCGTTGTTCTGCGAGTTGTGGAGACGTTTTATTATTTGCCATGTTCTTTTCTCTTCAGGTCTGCCCATGTTATCCATTAAGTGTTTCTTAAATTTTTCTGTTTTGTGAGTGGAGATGAGATTTGGAGTTCTGTGTTTGGCAGAATTTACAAGTGGTCAGATATGGAGGCATATTGTTGTTGTCGAAATGATGTTTTTTTTTTTTTTTTATTAGTTATGTTTCAGGTGTTAGTGAAGGGTTGTAATGTTTTCTATGGCTCTTTGGTATGTAGGAGGTAGGAGGCTTGGACTACTTTGGTGAGGTAAGTTATCATAGTCTTCTGGGGAGAGTAGGAGTTTTTGCTTGCTTATGCGAGAATGGACGATGTTGGGTGAAATTTTTACAGTTTGTTTTTTTTTGTAATTTATAAAAGTTGAAGTTATTTTAGGTTTGGCTATTTTGTTGTTTAATTTGTGATTACAGTAACAAAAAATTCACTGAATTTTTATTGTTTTATACAGTTTTTATATAGATTCCAAAATATGATTTTAATTTCTCTAGCCTGAATCAGTTTTTATGTTATTAAGTGGCATATAATTTAACTATTGCATCTTCTCATTTTGTAGGATCGTTACCGGCACGCGCCGAGCAAGTCGGTCAGTTTGCACCAATGTTTTGTATGGGGAATAGATGCTTAAGAGCTGATTTATATGTATATGGCATATATATACATATATATATATATATATATATATATATATATATATATATATATATATATATATATATATAAATTAAATATATATATATATATATATATATATATATATATATATATATATATATATATAGTATATATATATATACATATATTATGTATATTATATATATATATATATTATATACATATATATATATATATATATATATATATTATTATTATTACATATACATATATATATATTATATATTATACATACACATATATATTATATATTAGTTAAAATATTATTATTATTATTATTATATATATATATATATATTATTATATATATATATATATATATATATTATTATATATATATATATATATATATATATATATACATATATATATATATATATATATATATATATATATATATATATATATATATATATATATATATATATATATATATATATATATATATTTTATATTTATACATATTATTATATTGCTTAAATATATATATATATATATATATATATATATATATATATATATATATATATATATATATATATATATTTATATATATATATATATATATATATATATCCCATTGTTTAACTACATTCTAGTGCAAAGATATAATTGAAAGTGAGGTACCAAACTTAAATATCTTTTATAATTTTCAGAACATTAGTAATAATATAAACATTTATAAAATTGCAAGCAGACAGTGTAAAACGTTGGCAGATTCATTTTGTTATGTGTGTGGATATTATGCTAATTCTAAGCACATTTCCACCAAAATTGTGAAGGGAACCAAGTATTGGATAGCGCACAGGCTCTACTTTGGTATGCCTATTGGTGATTAAGATAAGCACTGGGTACCTCATTATATGTGGAAGTTGTAAAAAAAACCTAGAAGGATGGCTAAGGGGAACAAGAAAAACAATCTTTAACTATTTCCAGAATGTATGAGAGCCAATGAATCACTTCTGCATGGTAGATATTACAACATGAAAGAAGGGAAGCAATCCTCCATCTAGATATTCCCTCATCCAGAGCCCCAGTTCCTCATAATGAAAACTACCCTATACCTTCATCACCCTTAAGTAAAATTGTTTTATGACAAGTCCATGACATATAAAAGAAGAAACGTATGTTTCTACAAATATATATATATATAAATATGTTTTCTCACATATATATATAAAAATATATTTTATATATATATATATATATATATATATATATATATATATATATATATATATATATATATATATATATATATATATATATATATATATCTAATTGCTATTAATATATATATATATATATATGTCATTAAAGTATGTTACACTGCATTTGACATTTCTGAGAGAATTTAGGGGATGTAAGTGAAGAACATGGCGAAAGATTTCACCAGATATTCAGACAATGGATAGGCGATATTGGGTCGTTGGGATAGTGCTACTGGGTCATTATAGTTTTTACAAGAAACCAAATCTATTTAACAAGAGAAAACACGCATAAGCCCTTAAATGTAAAGTAAGTATGTTTTTTGACATATTGTTTATTAAAGGTCTTTTTAAGTTTCTGTTCGTAAATTTAAACCTTCAAATAAAAAATTGTAATAAGTACCTACAATGTAAGCTCATTAACAAACCTTATATATGCTAAACTTAAATATTACAGTAACTCTCAAAATATCGATGATAGAATAATATGAAGGTCATTTCTGTGTTCAGCGTCAAAAAATATATAAGATTCAACAAAACAATAAAAAGAAACATTCTTTTGCGTTACGTAGTGTTATTATTGGAACGTGGTCTGATGGGAGATCAATTTCTGTGTTCCATGTGGTGTTGGTGAAGAGAGATGGAGAGGAGAAAGTAATGTCAGGGGATGTCTTGGTTTGGTTTGTTTGGGGAGGGATTCGAGTTGGAAGGTTTTTGTAATTTAATATGTTTAAAGAATCAAGTTCGTTGAGAATGTGGATTACTCGGTTGTCAGAAGGATAATCTCTGTTCCAGGCGGTGTTGTGGGCATTGAACTCGCCTCCTATTATTAGGGCGTTTATTGTATTGATAGGGTTAAGATTTGGTTTGTAGTTGTTTGGGCAGTATTGAGATGTGGGATAGGGAATGTATATGTTTATGTTGTGAGGGATGTTATTGAAGAGAATGGTAAATGATTGGATATTAAGGATTGGGTCAATGAGTAGGTTGGTAGTTTCAGTTGTGGTGTTATGGTAGGATAAGTTGTTTTTGATTAGTGTTAGTGGTGTATGGTCTTCTGGTTGTGTGTTAGAGTAAATTGAATCATATCCAAAAAAAGGTATTTTTAGGGTGTTTTGTGGTGTGTGGGCTTCCTGTATTAGTGTTATGTCGATGTTATGTTTGAAGAGAAAGGAGATAGAGGTGTAAGAGGGTTGGAGGAGATTGGTCTTGGTTGTTTTGGCCTGCAGGTGCTTTTTTATTGCTAGGGATATGAAGGTTAAAAAACAGAAACACAACACAAACATAGTAGACAAACAGAAATTACAAAATAAAAACAAAAACAAAAATAATAAAAATAAAAAGTACAAAGCAGTTTACACAGATAAGTTATAAATGTTATCATAGTTAAAATTGTATAACAGAGCGGGCATTCTTTATTTTGGTGCAGGTTGAGTCCCATGAATATTACTTTTGTTGTTACATGCTTAGGTAAGTACAAATATGTGTATAAAGGTTATAGTTGATTGTGTGGGATGATGTGGCATAACATATGAGGACGATTATTCTATAAGGTTGGGCATATGAAGATTTGTTCTATGTAAAGTCGGAAGATTGTCATGGGATACTTTTGGTTTTTCTCTTGGAGAAATCTTTTTCCGGTTGAGAGATGTTCTTCTTAGGTCCCGTGAGGGAGAGACCAGTTTTTCCTCCGCCCGTGGAGAGCAGGTCGTTGTCTCTGGCATCCAGGTGTTCACCTGGATAGGGTAGTTCATCAGCTTTTTGAAGCTGCACTGGCGATCGGGTTTCTTCTCCGGCGCTACTGCAGTCTTCACCCACACCTCGGGAAGGCAAACCGGATCTGTGATATATATATATATATATATATATATATATATATAGTATATATATATATATATATATATATATATATATATATATATATATATATATATATATATATATATCTACTTCAATTAAAACCGTTAGGTAGATAAATAATTCTTTGAGGCCATTAGGATTCAAGGTTTCAGGAATGAAATAAACATTAACTGATGACAGCTAGCATGACTTAAATCCTATGAGAGGCAATAGGGTTAGGGGACCACCTATGTCAGGGACAGATACCTCTAGCCACGCATCTCCGCTTTTGTGCCCTATACAAATTATACCCATCTAGAGTGGTCCCTTACATGGGTCCTGGTGCAACCTTAAATCTGAGTGCAAGCAGAGATGCGTGGCTGAGGTATCTGTCCTGACATAGGCGGTCCTTATTCCTATTGAATTGAGCACTCTTTCATAGGTTTAAGTCGCGTATCTTTTTAGCTTGTCGTGGTCGAGTGGTAACACGCATACCGATCGAGGGCCCGACGAATCCTGTGCGAAGATTCACCAAGGAGTTATTTTATCATATATATAGAGAGTATATATATATATATATATATATATATATATATATATATATATATATATATATATATATATATATATATATATATATATATATATATATATATATATATATTTGCTACTGTTCTCCTAACAACAGATTTTCACGCCTTTTGAATATCTTCTACTTCTCAATACGACTGTTAGGTCTTCTGCAAATAATTGAGGTCCCTCTATTTAGGATTTCACATAACACTGAATGGTTGGGGTCCTCTCATACTGATTTAGGTGGGAGGCCGAATCATTTAGTATTCTCAACGATCTGGAGCAACTAATTAAAGAACCCACACACGTTCCGGATCGTCCTAACCAATTCTTGAACACACTTGACCTACGTTTCACCACTAGTCCTTCTCTCTATAAATACAATACCTTCGCCGCTCCTATTGGCAAATCTGACCACAACCTTATATCTCTCTAATTTTAATACTTTCCAACAGCCCATCCTGCCCTATGTTTTTCTGGCACTTGATCGGGCCGATTGGAGGTCTATGTTGTTACGCTAACTATAATTTGAATGACTGCTTTGACTCTGGTGACGTTTCGCCGACAAGGGTGGAGCTGTAATCATTGATGGGATGAGCATTCATTCTTCGACTAAATCTTTTCTCTCCCCATAATCCATGGTTTGATCGTGTTTGTTCTCTGGCCATTCAGGCTAGAGACAGTGCGTATCGGGAGTGGTAAATCTCATTCTCCTATCACTCTTGCTAATTTCTATTCTGCCTAGAAATAGTTGTAGGGATACTCTTCGACGAGCAAAACGGCCTTCATCAAACGAAAGTGCGCCAACCTCCTTGATTGCTATTGACAAATCTTTCTGGCATCTTGCCAAAAACATCTCCAACAACTTCCAAATTTGCCTTTCCTCCTCTTATTTTGTTCTACGGTCTTCGTCGTTAACCAACTGAAAGGCCAATCTCATTCTATTTTCCTCTAACCCTGGATGATTCTGGCATTCTCCCTCCTCCCTCCCTTCTCCCTCCTCTGTGCGTCCTATGTGCCTTGCCTGTGTGATTACATTCTTCTGATCGGGTGTATGTCCCTGAGACGAAGTGAACGTTAGGAAGGCGGGTGGCCGGGATGGCATTCCTCCCCGTGTTTGAGGGAGTGTGCTTCCGTGCTGGCCCCTTCTCTCGTTCAACTATTCTCTGTGTCTCAATACTAACACTTTCTCCTCAGTTTTGGAAGCACGCACATGTCCAACTGATTCCGAAAAAAGAGCCGCTCTGATCATTCTAACTATCGCCCTATAGCCTTCACTTGTATTCTATCTAAGACCTTTTTGAAACCTTCTCGCTACTTTTTAGACTCTGGAATCTCATCAATTTCTTTTCCGATCGCCATGGCTTTCGGCGTCGAGGTCTACTGGCTATATACTCTCCTATCTTACTGATTTTGGTCGCCCTAGGAAACTATGGGAGACTTGGCAGGCGATTGCACCCCAAAGCATTTGACCGGGTAAGGCACGCGTCACTGCTCCCCTCCATTGGGTTTCCTCCTTCTCTTGCTTTCTTACTTATGTCTAGTTTTCTCAAATCGCTCAATATTGGCTGTTGTTGACGAAGGACTTCTTCTTCTGTTTCTGTCAATTGTGTTCCTCAGGGTTCTGTTTTATTCTACTTTATTCTGTTTTCATAATGATCTTCACCTTGCACATCTAACTATCTGTCAGTGCCGATGACTCGGACCCTGTTTCAACCTATTTCAATTCTGCTCCTTCTTTTACTTCTAGAATTGACTTCTGTCTTACCCTTCCATTCTATTCTCGTATCTGATTAAATTTCCGGGTTGAGATCGTCTCAACCTGTGGAAATTTAATTCCTTTAAGAACTCAACCTCAAATTTCCCTCTAAAAACACCTCCAACTTTCCCATTCTTTCGACGGTTCTCTCTGCCCTCCTGTTGACAAGAGAAACATCTTTGGCTTCCAATATTAATAAAAAAATGTCTTGCATTGGTCATCTCGTCGGTGGTGCTTTGGGTGATGTCGATGAAAAACATGTTAAATTAGGAGTTCTGTTAGAGCTCATTCACATGGCTACTTTAGTGTACTCCAGCCATACAAGGGCCTCATCCACCCTTGTATGGAGTACTGCTCTCATATCTGGGGGGCTCTTGGTTTCCCCCGGCTTTTGGATAGAGTCGACTGAACTGTCCGTACTTTCCACTTTTTCTTGACCCCTCTATCTTTGCGGCGCGATGTTGTTTATCGCTTTTCATAGGTACCGCAGCGGCAGATGCTCGAAGGAACTTGTAACTCGCGTTCCACCACCTTTACGACGCCCGCGTAGCACAAGGGGTGCTGTGTCTGCGCATGAGTTTTGTGTGGATATTGGCAACTGAGGCATAGTACGCCGTGGTGCTTCCTTCACCTCTGTTCTGGTGGAATTCTCTTCCATATTCTGTGTTTCCTGCTGAATTTAATCTCCCTCACTTTAAAGCCTGCGTCTGTGCTCATCTGCGTTAGTTGGTGAGCTTCTGAGACGTATAACACTCCCTACTTGAATAGGGCTCTGCCCGTGAGTGGTGGTGACAACTATATATATATATATATATATCAGTATATATATATATATATATATATATATATATATATATATATATATATATATATATATATATATATATATATATATATATATATATATATATATATATATAAAATTTTGCGAGTGAATTTCACTCAGAAATATCTGAATCACTTAAATATTCATTGTTTTATTAGATCATTGCTTCTTTCCATAATTATATGACAATTTTTTTTGAATAATAAAACGCTATTAATAATTTAAAATGTCAATGAATATTCTCATATTATTTTTTTCATTTTGCAATATCTTAATAATTTTTTTAAAACCTAAAAGTATCATTTAAGATATCGATAACAATTATTTATTTATTTTCTAAAATTTGAGTAAGTCAATTGAAAGTAATTATAATGATAATAATAATAATAATAATAATAATAATAATAATAATAATAATAATAATAATAATAATAATAATAATAATAATAATAATAATAATAATAATAATAATAATAATAATAATAATAATAATAATAATAATAATAATAATAATAATAATAATAATAATAATAATAATAATAATAATAATAATAATAATAATAATAATAATAATAATAATAATAATAATAATAATTTATTTGCTCTTTCATCAGATAATTATCTTAGTGGCACAAATCCCTTATCCTTTCACTTCTAATCCTATATCTTCTTTTTGCTTTTTTACTAAAATATCTTGTGAGCGTTTCATTTAAAAAACCTCAACTCTTTCTTTTTTTTCATATAAGAATTTAATTTGGTCTTTTCATATCCATGCAGAACAGTTGGAACAGATATATTCCAAGATATCATTTTTACTATCCTGCATATATTTCTTTTCTATATTTCTAAGGTTATATACTTTTTACCTTCAACCTATGTCGCATTTTCTTTCATCCCTCCGGAAGCTAAGATAGTATATATATATTATATATATATATATATATAGAAAGATAGATATATATATTATATATATATATATATATATATATATATATATATATATATATATATATATATATGCCTTGCTAGAAACTAGCTTGACAATAAGGATATAAAAATGATTTAATTAAGTTTCTTCTTTATTAAAATCATAAAATCAATTGCATAGGTTATCGTTATCTTCAACAGAATAATGGGTTATTTTAACACTCAGTATGTTTCACAATTTATTTTTTCTTCGGTAATTAAATTTCAATGGGAAGTCATTATTTTTTTCTTCCTATTACATCTCTTTCAATTTAGTATATTTGAACAATAAAATATTTTTCTTTCTCTTCTTTTTTTTTCTTCCTTTCTTCTTTTAACTCCATTTGACGCATGTGCGCCATACTGAACTTTCATCACAATTAATTACCATTGATTCTTTATTTTTTTCACAGAATTATCAAATTATGTTTCTTTTTTTTATAATATTATTATTATTATTGTGCCAAAGCTATGCCCGGAGGCGGGAGTGCTAGACTCCCACCTTTTCAAACTCGTTCCCTTTTTAAGACTCTCGAGACATTTTCCAATTCGGCAGGTTAGAATTTAAAAGAACGCCCTCTGGCGTATCCCTTACCCAATATATTTTAATTGTAAGAGAACAAACCTTACAAACACAGCGTACATGATTATTATAGAAAAGAGGTTTCTACAATGGTGACCCCTTTCGCCAAAGCAACAACAGAAATTCTAGGATCCCTACAAGTTTCACATAAACCAAAAAAAATTTTTTCGTAGTGGGTGAAGCGACTTCACCCGAAAGTTCGCGTACAAATAACGTTTTATAGTTATTTGCAAGCGTGGTAGAAACTTATAATAATCATATTAATAATATTTCCTCCATTCTCTACCTAATTCAACAAAATTTCGTTCGTTTCTTAAAATAAAAAAGGGTTCAATTTCACTCTATTTCATAAATTAATTTAGTTTAACCCATTAGATCCCGAAATTAAAAAAGTTTGAATTTTTTTGTAAAATTTAAATATGTTGTTTAGTTTGGTGTTTTAAAGGTAATTGTAATGCTTTTTTAATTAAACTACTTAGTTTTCATAGATTTTTTTACCGTATGATATATCATACAGTGGGATTTGGCGTTTACGAAAATCATTTATTTTTGGGAATATAAGAGATTTATATATATATATATATATATATATATATATATATATATATATATATATATATATATATATATATATATATATATATATATATATATATATATATATATATATATATATATATATATATATATATATATATATATGGTTATATAGTTATATCCTAGATTACACTTAGCAGCCTGTAATTCGTCCAGCCATCGTAACTGATAGCTTCGATTACTAACACTAATAGGTTTTTCCTGCCTGCGTTTTTGAGTCCGCAGGCAAAGCAAATATCAACGTTTTCTCGTCATATATCTGCTTTAATGGGAAAACACTTAGCAGCGCGAACTTACACGATGAATGATGACTGACTGCTAAGTTTTTTTCTAAAGTCCACGAGTCAGCAAACACCACCACCATCACCACCATCACCACCACACCAGTGGCAGCTGGCTGGTGATGATGATGCTCGCTTCTTAGAGATTACACCTAGCAGCCTGCAATTGTCCAACCTCAACACACTGTGGTAGCTTGATTACTAACACTACCAGTTTTTTTCCGCCTGCGTTTATCCACAGTAGGCAGCATTATCAACGTTTTCGGTGTGCTATACCTGAATCATCGGGAAAACACCTAGTAGAAGAATCCATACAATGGATGATGGTTGGACTGCTAAGTTTTTTTTCTATAGTCCACGAGCAGTAAACCCCACTACCACCACCAGACCAGTGGCAGCTGACTGGTGATGATGATGATGATGATGATGATGATGATGATGATGATGATGATGATGATGATGATGATGATGATGATGATGATGATGATGATGATGATGATGATGATGATGATGATGATGCTTTTCGCTTCCTTAGCAGCCTGCAATTCGTCCAACCAATCATCAACACCTTGTTTTGGATGACTAAGTGTTTTCCTCCTTCCGAATCCACTGGCACAGCAAACTCGTTACGTTTTTTATATTCCTGCTTCGTCGGAATAAAAGAAAAAACACTTAGCCATCCTACCGCTGTATATTTTTTGTTTTTACTTGTAGTTGTACATTGTCTTTTTGGTGGATTATGTGATGGTTCTGATGTTATTTCTTCTTCGTCTATTAGAATGTCCCACTTATCTTCTTTTCTCACCGCCCTTAGCTCTGCTCCTTGTGATAAAACACCCCTTCCAATGTCCCTGATATTGGAAAAAGATTCCTCAACATCGCTGTTGGCATCATCTCTATCAGAGTCCTGACCATCTTGTGGAGTATGGAGAACAATTTCAATTTGTTCTGCCATATCAATTTCAGCACTAACATTTTCTGATTGCTCATTATTATCCAGAATGTTTAAGATTTCCTCCGCGTCACGTACAATATTCAGTTTCCTTTTGGCCATTTTTGACGAATATATATATATATATATATATATATATATATATATATATATATATAGAAAAAGAGTTATATTATATATATATATATATATATATTTATATATATATATATATATATATATATATATATATATATATATATATATATATATATATATATATATATATATATACATATATATTTGTAAATTTTCTATATATATATATATATATATTTTTATATATATATATATATATATATATATATATATATATATATATATATATATATATATATATATATATATATATATATATATATATATATTTATATATATATATATATATTTTATATATATATATAAATATATATATATATATATATATATATATATATATATATATATATTATATATATATATATATATATATATATATATATATATATATATATATATATACTATACACTTACATATTTGGTAAGGTTTCAAATACAGATATACTCTTCTCACTCTATTGTAAATGCCACATCCCACTGTATGATATATCATACACACTAAAATAACTCGATGTTAGTTTTGTAATATGAATAAAATGGGCACTTTTGCAACTTCACTAGGCTCTAAAATCACTAATAAATGAAAATACATAATATTATGCTTGTAAAATTTTATCAATACAGAAATATAAAATTTAAACTTGATAGGTGTCAACAGAACTGCGGCATGAAAATTTTGCCACTGATAAAAATCATCTCATGTAGTTGCCAATATAATACAACAGGAAAAGATCGCCATATATCGCTAGAAAAAACATTTTTTTTGAAATCTCGCTTCACACCAACAATAAAAAAAATCATTTTATATTCTTAAATCCCATTTTAATACCACCCTATTTTGCGTATGATATATCATACAGTGGGATCTAATGGGTTAATTACTTCTGTAAATGCTAAATTTGACTAATCCTACATTATCTCTAATCTCGAGATAGATTCGTTAACAATTAATTTAAAACTCATTATGCATTTTAATAAATTTTTTATAAGGAGGTCTGCTCTCAATGGTTCCACCTCATCATTCTCCCGACAACCTTCACAAGACTTGGAGTTGCCAATTTGTAATTTCTTTGAGCTACATGCGCTGCTTACAGCAATTTCATTTGACTTACTAAATAAAATTTCGTACAGATGCACAGATATAATAATGTTCGCAGTCGATTGCGACCTTACAAAATTACAACAATAGACTTCCCAACCTAACAAAACTAAAAATTCTCTTTTAATTATAAGCGCACTACTGACTGAGCGCGTAAAATTTTCCTTAAATATAAAAAATTCACACTTAAAATTAGCAATTTAATTTCCATAAGAATGGATCCCTATCAGATAAATTTTAAATCTTCGTTTCAATAAAATAAGCACTTTGGTCTTTTGAGAAAACGGACGAGCTTCAAGCTGCCTTTAACTTTCTTCGAGTTGTCAATGCGTAATTGAAATAAAGATCTGTTATTCTTTTTGTAAAACTAAACACATTAAAAAAACATTATCACCGACGATCACAATCACCAACTGTGAAATCTCAAGTTAATTAACTCTAAGCAACAAATACAAGAAGTGACAATCATCATCATCAACTGTGAAATTTTAAATTAAATTTTATTTTTATTTCATTAATAATTATAATGAAACGTACACACTAATTTTAACTTAACCAAATTCGAATGTTTGTACTTTTTTTTTTTTTTTTGCTCCTCTTTTCGTCTTTTTCCTTTTTTTTCTATTTTCGTCTTTTTCTTTTTTCTTTTTTTATATATAAGGAAAACGAAAGGCATCTTCGCCTCGAATCCTAACGCATTTTCGCGCTGAGTCCTTTGTTTTCGGTTACACATTGGGGACAGATGTTTGTTTACAAGTTGGAGTGACTTTTTTAGGCTTAAGATTTCTGCCCTCCTCGAAAATCTCGTCTTGCTGTGATTCTATTTTTGTTGCTTTTCTTTTTTGGTTGGAATTTCACTTTTAATTGCATTTTTTCACAATTAATTGGCTGATTAGTATCAAAAGGGTTGTTTATTCGAGTCACTGTGGTGGTCACCAGTGTCTTGCTAGAAACTAGCTTGACAATAAGGATATAAAAATGATTTAATTAAGTTTCTTTATTAAAATCATAAAAATCAATTGCATAGGTTATCGTTATCTTCAACAGAATAATGGTTTATTTTAACACTCAGTATATTTCACAATTTATTTTTTTCTTTTGGCAATTAAATTTCAACGGGAAGTCATTATTTTTTTCTTCCTATTACATCTCTTTCAATTTAGTATATTTGAACAATAAAATATTTTTCTTTCTCTTCTTTTTTTTTCTTCCTTTCTTCTTTTAACTCCATTTGACGCATGTGCGCCATACTGAACTTTCATCACAATTAATTACCATTGATTCTTTATTTTTTTCACAGAATTATCAAATTATGTTTCTTTTTTTATATAATATTATTATTATCGGGCCAAAGCTATGCCCGGAGGCGGGAGTGCTAGACTCCCACCTTTTCAAACTCGTTCCCTTTTTAAGACTCCCGAGACATTTTCCAATTCGGCAGGTTAGAATTTAAAAGAACGCCCTCTGGCGTATCCCTTACCCAATATATTTTAATTGTAAGAGAACAAACCTTACAAACACAGCGTACATGATTATTATAGAAAAGAGGTTTCTACATATATATATATATATATATATATATATATATATATATATATATATATATATATATATATACAAATATTATTATTACATAGCCCAATACTTATCATCTAATGCACCTAAAAAGTATATATATATATATATATATATATATAGAGTTATATATATATATATATATATATAGTTATATATATATATATATATATATATATATATATATAAATATATTTATATATATATATTATATATATTATTGCATGTATATCTATAATATGTACATATATATATCAGAATTTTTTTAGCCTACATGAGCCATTTTATTGTATCTTTTTATTTTTTATTATTTTTACACTTATATATATATATATATATATATATATATATATATACATATAATATATATATATATATATATATATATATATATATATATATATATATATATATATATATATATAAGTATTTATATAAATATATAGATAAATATATATATATATATATATATATATATATATATATATATATATATATATATATATATATATATATATATATATATATATATATATATATATATATATATATATATACACAAAGGTGGGCATCGTTACTTAAAAAAGTAGTTCCATTATCGTTATTTCGTTTCTTTGAAAGGAAAAGTAACGAAGTGCCGTTACTCCGTTACTTTTAGGTTTTAACTATGACATTAGTTACGGTATCTTACTTTTCGGTAATTTATTTGTTTGTGTATATTAATGAAATTTTCAACATTATCATTATTATTAAAAAACATACCCTCATGTAAGACCCTAGCGCACCCAAGACTTAGGCCCGGATTTATAAACGGCCCTTTCAGGCCCGGAATGGCTCCTTTGGGGGCCCTTGGCTAAAGATTGAAAAGGGGCCCCTTACAGGGGAATTTAGAGGGAATATATTATTGGAATATATAATGTTTGAAAATTATTTTTACATGCTTAAAAAGCACATTTACCTATTTTGTCACTTGGGAAAATAGTTGAGGAAAAAAGTAAGCTATTTTTGATGTAGTTTACTTTCACAATAAATATTTATATAATTTTTATATACCGTACCTAAACTAGTTCCCTGCTAGAAAAAATAAGTATACTACTAATTAATTACGAGTGGTCTATTACTTAAAAATGAGATTGAGTAATATTTTTAGTTTTAGGCAACCAAATCACACTGTTGAAGCAATAATAGTCTAAATCCTACTGTAATACCTCAGTAAATATTAAAAAGGGACACAAGTCACATCATTAATAAAAAACCAAGCATATTGAAAAGAAAAACAATGTCCTCTTTATAATTGTGATTTAATTGTTACAAATTGTAGAATATATTTTATAACAAAAAGAAAAATTGCTCTACAATACCTTGGTACAGAGTACAGACACAGCAAACTAAGAAAGGTTATGTGATAGTGAAAGATTGTTTACTAACCTAACAGCTTTTTGGCCAGTTCTTTACTGACCCTGGCTACTTCATCTATAATAACATCTTTATCCAAGTTATGAAACAAGTCTTTTTCTACATTCATGAAAAGAAGATTAGACATAAGGTCATGGCTTAAAGTAGATCTAAGTCAATTCTTAACTAATTTAAGTTTAGAAAATACCCTTTCACAGGTGACCTGTGTACAAGGTATGGGTAGTACAAACTTGTAAGCTACATATAGGTTGGTAAAAAATCCAGATTGTGAGAGTTCAAAAACAACAAAAAGGGCGCATGATAAACACCGAAAACATTGTTTATTGTCAGAGCAGCAACCATAAAGATTTTCGTCTTCTTCAAATTCAGATTCTACATCGCCAAATTCACAGATTTCTTCAGCTCTATTTAGATTGTCTTGTTTTCTTTTAA
>JABUQX010131601.1:62500-66497 GCA_015478945.1 Trachelipus rathkii
TACAATTTCTGAGTATATATATATATATATCTATATATATATCTTGTTAGTTTACATAAATATGACATAAAATGCATCTTTATATGATTTAAATATAGGAAAACAACTAGCTAGCTATTGTAATTTTAATATATTGAATATATTTCAAAATGGCCAACTCCCATGTATATAATTTTAAAATGATATTGGAGACATTCGCAAATGTTACAGTGTAAACTGTAGCAATATTTCCTCAACTTCTGTGTGAACAAGTAAAGGCCCTCTGGATTGCCTTTAATTCTGTGTGGACCGAGAATTCCTCCTTTATCTAGAACCTAATTAACTCCCCCATCGAAAACGCTATCTATTATGCATTACCATTTATAGCTCTGTATATTTATATTAAAATCAAGATTTTTTTATTCTTGTTAAGAATCCTGCCACATTAGAGTAAATAAAAGTTTTGCTTATTTTATTGGTTTTCTTTCTGAGTCCTCTATTTAAAATATTTAATATCCATCATTCTTGTTTCCTTACAAGAATTTCTATTTCTTTAAGTTCATCATTAATCGTGACACTTGGAAATGCTACATAAGATATTTAAAAATGTTAAAAACAAATTTTAAATCCTTATCGAGCCTATCAACCATAGTTTACAGTGTCTATATATATATATATATATATATATATATATATATATATATATATATATATATATATATATTATATATATATAATATTATATAATTATATAGTATTTATACTAATATATATATATAAATATATTATAATATTATATATAATATATATATATAGGTTAATTATACCCTTGGAGTAAAATATTTAAGGTAAAATTTACATTGAGTAATCTAGTTTTTCGTATTTTTTTTTTTTTTTTTTGCAGACGAACAATTAGTATAGCAACTGTTGAATACAAATTTTATGGGGACAAACCTTATCTATTAGTTAGTTATTTCCTAATGGGTTCACGATGACCTCAACGTTCGATATGCACATATTAACAATAAGCACTTGCACATTCACATTCATTCATTCATTCATTCATTCATTCATTCATTCATTCATTTATATAATACATACATATATATATATATATATATAATATATATATATACTAATTTATATTTACCTTCATTAATCTTAATTGCATTTCAATAAATATGAACAAATTATACAATACTAAAATAAAATATATGTATATATAAAATATATGTATTATATACTATATATTTATATATAACATATATATATATATATATATATATATATATATATTATTTATTAATATATATAATAATATAATAATAATATATATATTATATATATATACATATCTTTCATTTTAATTTTAATTTTAAGTTAAAAACAGGGAGACTAAAATTAAGATTCTTGGTGTGGGGAAGCTATGGGCTTTCGTACACTATTACGAATGAACCTTTTACAAATGGGATGTATTTTCAACCAAACGATCGCCTGCCAACTCGAAGGGTTATTGCCAGTTCAGGAAAGTTTTACTTGGTTGGTCTTTATTTTTAAGATCAGTGAAGTACTTTGAGGAGAGCTATATTGAATTTTGCATTTTATCTTTTTTTTTTTTTTTTTTTTTTTTTCTCCTTAGGGGTTTTTGGTTTTTAGTTATTTAGATCTTAGATGTCCGTGGTCAAACCTTGACCATATGGAATTCCCAAAAGAATTTTTTACCCAATCAACACAGGTCGCAAAAGCAGATTGCTTATGCTTTTCTTACAAACATTAGCTCTTCCAGTGCTGTTGACAGATACATGGAGGCTTCCTTCCAGATGTTTTATGAGACTCTTCTTTATTACACCCAGATTTCCAACTATTATTGGAATCACCACGATGTCATTGGTGTTCCACATTCTTCTTATTTCGTGTTTGAGTCTTTGATATTTTACCTCCTTTTCTATTTCGTATGCCACCACGTTATTATCATTTGGGACTCCCACTTCTATTATATAGCATTTTTGATCCCTTTTGTCCTTAACTACGATGTCCGGTCTATTATGGGTGACTGCTACATCCGTTGGGATGACAGAATCATAGAGTAGCAGCACCTCTTCATTTTCTTCTATTTCTGGGGGATTGTGTTTCCAGTAGTTGACCGCTTCTGTCCTGATGTTATACTTTTGGCACAATTTAAAATGGATCAACTTGCAGATGGTGTTATGCCTTTCAGTGTATAGTTTTTTTTCTAGAAGAATCTGACATCCTGCTAGAATGTGAGGGACTGATTCTGTGTCTCGTTCACACACTCTACATATGTCGCTGATGTTCTCCCTTTCTATATATATTTTGATGCGTAAGCATGTGTCTTTTCCTAATTGTTCTATCTTGAGCAGCTATAATCACTCTTTCCTCTTCCGCTTGCAATGGTCCCCTCGTGAGTATTTCCACTGATTTTTCCTTATCTATATAACTTTCATCAATGATTTTTTTATATTCTTTTGCCATTGCTTGTTGTCTCCACTGGTTTATATGTTTCTTCTTCCTCTCTGCTTCGAATTTGTCTTTTAATATTTTTGTCTTTTCCTTTTGCGTTTTTTCTTCCCACCTTTGACCTTGTTCCACTCTGATGTTGTTCGCATTCATGTAGTCTGTTTTCTTTTTAATTAGTGAAGTTGATGTACCCACTGGAGGAACTTGTTTTCTGCGCTTTCCAGGTATTGGCCCAACCCTATTATTTCTCTCTTGTATATATAGTCTATCTCCACCAACCCCATGCCTCCTTCTCTACGTTCCGTGTACAATCTTGACAAAATCTGTCCCCTATATATCATTTTGTGGGCATTTAACATTTTTCTTGTTTTAATATCAATTCTATTAAGATCTTCCTGGAACCAGTCTATCACTCCGCAACTGTACAGGATGACAGGTACAGCTAGTGTCTTAATGGCCTCTATTTTGTTTTTAGCACTTAACTCCGATTTTAATATTGCTTTGGTTCTTTTTAAATATTCTTTCTCCAGCTTCTCTTTCATCAACTTATGTTCTACCTTCTCCGATTCCTCCACTCCCAGATATTTATAAGTGTTTTCCTGCTCCAATTGCCTTATGACGGTGTCATCAATCGTGATGTTTTCACTCTCCGTTCTTCTCCCTTTCCTGAGTGTAAGGAAAGCACACTTATCCAGACCAAACTCCATACATATATCTTCGGAGAACTTCTTCACTACCTCCACCTGCTTAATTGTCTCTTGTCTGTTTGGGGCGTATAATTTTAAGTCATCCATATAAAACAGGTGTGAAATTAATTTGCTTGATTTTTCGTTACGTGGGTTTATTCTATATCCGTTTTGTAATTTGTTTATTAAATTGCTCAAAGGGTTAATGGCCAAAATGAAGAGCAGTGGAGATAACGAATCCCCTTGGAATATACCTCTCTTTATGTTAATTTTTTCCAACTCAATCAATCCCTTCTCATACTTTAATTTTAAGTTGACCCTCCATTGCCTCATTCCTTCTTTGACAAAATCTACTATTTTTTTATTTATTTTGTATATTTTTAATACTTCTAGTATCCAGCTATGGGGAACACTGTCGTATGCCTTCTTATAATCTATCCAGGTCATGCTAAGATGTTTCTGGTTCCTCCAACTATTTTCAAGGATCATTTTGTTGATCAACAATTGATCTTTTGTGCCCATGCTATTTCTGATGCATCCTTTCTGTTCTCATTTTTATATTATTATTTCTACATGTTTGTATATTCTAGATGCTATTATTGCTGTTAGTGTTTTGTAGATGGTAGGTAAACATGTTATAGGTCTGTATTTTGTTGGGTTTTTGGTTTCTTCAGATTTTGGTATGAGGTTGGTGTCTCCTATTGTCAGCCACTCTGGAATGGCTTCTCTTCCATTTAACAGTCTGTTTATGCACTTTGTTAGGGGGCTGATAAGTACTGTAACCTTCTTTAGCCACACATTCTGAACTTTATCAGGTCCCGGTGCTTTCCAGTTATTATACTTTCATGTTAAAG
>JABUQX010131602.1:0-7500 GCA_015478945.1 Trachelipus rathkii
CGGTATTGCCTTCGTTTAACTATATATATGCGATATATAATAATTGGGTTGTTTAACCGTTTTCATTTTAATAATGAAACGCTTTGCGTTTCATTACTTACGCTTCATATATGCTATATATATAAATTTACTTTATATCATATATTTATATATATATATATATATATATATATTTATATATATATATATATATATATATATATACTATATATATATATATATATATATATATATATATATATATATATATATATATATATATATATAAATATATATATATATATATATATATATATATATATATATATATATATATATATAACTTCTTTATATATATATATATATATATATATATGTAATAACTATATATATATATATATATATATATATATATATATATATATATATATACTATATATTGCTTGTATATATATATATAGTAATAATAATAATATGTAATAATAATAATAATATATATATATATAATATATATGTAATATGTATATATGTATATATATATAATATATATAATATTATATATATATATGTATGTAATAATATATATATATAATAATAATAATATAATATATATAATATATATATAATATATATATAATATTAATAATATAATAATATATATAATGTATATTTATATAATGATAATGATAGTAATACTAATAATATATATATGTATGTATATATATGTATATATAACAATAATATATAATAACAATATATATATAATAATAATATATATATATGTTATATATATATGTAATATATATATATATAATAATAATAATAATAATATATATATATGTATATAAATATATAATAATAATAATATCTTTATATATCTATATAATATATATATATATATATATATATATATATATATATATATATTTATAACTCATAGTATATATATATATATATGTATATGTATATATGTATATATATATATATATATATATATATATATATATATATATATATATATATATACATATATATATATATATATATATAAAATATATATATAAATATATATATATATATATATATATATATATATATATATATATATATATATATATATATATATATATATATATATATATATATATATATATATATATATATATATATATATATATATATATATATAAAAAAAAAAAATTTTATACTATATCTATATATATATATATATATATATTTATATAATATCCCTTAAATAACGAATTGAAAGGTTATCTTAAATATCTTGAAAATATGATCGACATATTTATACAAAGTTTTCATATGGGAAGTTGGAATAATAGTTGTGAATAAAGAAGATTTCATTAAAAAGCTAAACACCATTATTTGTGGTAAAACAATATTCACACCTTGCTTAAAAAATCAAACGCTGTAAGGTTAAAAAGGCTCTTAATGGTATTTCTAGAAGGGATGGACATTAGAATATAACAAAAATCGCGGGAGTTTATCATACAGTAATGGACACATCTATAATCTACCAAAGGTTCGCATGAATACTGAAAACCAGTCCTTGATATCCAAGTAAGCATGACTGGCACTGTTACTCAAGATATAGTAATACCCATTAATAACCCAATTAAACCATATGTTAATGAAAATTTTATAGTTATACCAACAGATGAGTTTTGGTATAAACTAAATAACATTAATCTTTTCGATGCTAAAAAAATTATATCTCAATATATATAAAATCTTTTAACAAATGAATGTTCCCATATCTTAAACTATTGACATAATATTTTGAAATTATCATTTTAATATAAAAACACTTTTATCCATAGAAAAAGACATTATGAGAAGGTTACTTTACATATTTACTACTTAAACACCTTTCAACTTTAATGGTAAATTGCACAAACACACATGTTCAATAGATTAAATCCAAAATGAAAAATCTTAGTGGCTTAGAATTTAGTTATGGAAAAGCAAACAACAGCTACATTGGTTCTTAGATATCAACATTAAAATTGAAGAAAATTGAAAAATTGATAGAAGTGTTTAGGTTAAATCAACAGATAGAGGATCGTACATGAATTTCGAGTTCTTTACTCGTATAAATAACAAAATTGCTACCATACCAACTTTAGCTCACCGAGTATTCAAAATATCTTCTGATTGGACCCTTTTTCATAAAGAAATTAAAAGAACAACCCAAAATTTAATAAGCAATAACTTCTTTCCATATATCGTATGGAAAATTATAATGATTATTTTAAAAAATTTATTTACCATTAAAATCAATGAAAAGAAAACTATAAAATCATAGTGTATTATAAAACAGATAGTATTAATCAAAAAAAGAGGAAGAAAACAATTCATATTTTATTTTAAAAAGGCATATTAAAACAAAAGACTAAAGAAGCTTGCATTAAGATAATATTTGGAGCCTTTGAAACAGAACTCGTGCTTCTTTACTCATAAAGTGCATTCTGATTATGAGAGTAGCAGCGATGTATAATGATTTCAATGTTCTTAAAATGGATGTATCACCGTTTATATTGGATAGACAATGAATACCCTGAGAATGGTGGAACATAAACATATGCCGGGTAAATACTCCAACATTTTAAGCAAGGCCACCTCAAAAATTCCGATAAAAACATATAAAAAAAAGCTTCTAAATCATAATAACAAAAGTGATTTCACGAATTGCGCCCTGGAGAATCATTGCAATTAGGGAAGCACAAACCAGTGATAGAAAGAAAATATAATGAAATGTAGAAATTTCAAACATCCTTGAATAAAAAAAAATTAATTTACATTATCGGCTGAATTTCCACCACCTCTATTTAATCAAATATCGAAAGTGGCTGGGTCCAATATTTTTCTAGAGGCCCCGCCACTTTTGCATATATATATATGCTATATATGTATATATATATATATATATATATATATATATATATATATATATATATATATATATATATATATATATATATATATATATATATATTTTTATATATATACCTACATACATTACTCTATATCTCTATATATATATATATATATATATATATATATATATATATATATATATATATGTATGTATCTCTAAACTATTTCTCTTCTATAATTTATATATATATATATATATAAAGAATATTCTTTTTTGCTTTCAATGTACATATATAATAATAATAATAACTATTAATATATATATATATAATATATGTATATATATAATATATATATATAATAATAATATATATATATATATAATATATATATATATAATAATATATATATATAATAATAATATATGTATAATAATATAATAATATAATATATATAATAATAATAATATATATAATATATATATATATATAATAATAATATATATAAAAATAATAAGTCTATATAAATATATATATATTATAATATTTGTAATAATAACAATAATAACAAATTAGATAAGAGTTCAATAATATAATATATATATAATAATAATATATATAATATATATATAATATATAATAATAATATGTAATAATATATATATAATAATAATAGTATATATAATAATATATATAATAATATATATATAATATAATAATATAATATATATATAATAATAATATAACTATTAATAATAATAATATATAATAATATATATAAAGGATATTCTTCATTGGAGTAACCAATGCAATGTAATGTCTTGAAATTAACCTAGATATATAATATATATTATATTTTTATATATATATATATATATATATGTATATAATAATAATAATAATATATATATATCTTATGTATATGTATATGATCATGTATATGCATATGTATACTATAACTAATAATATCTATAGGTGTATTTATATGTCATATAGATCCACAATAAATAATAAATATAAAAAATATAATATATAATAATAATATGCTTAATATAATATATATTTAATCTATATACATATATATATATAATAATATATATATATAAGAGATGTTTTTTTTCCTTCTTTATATATATATTTATATGTATTATTTATATATATGTATAAAAATAAATAATATAATAATAATAACAAAATATGTATAGATATGATAACAATAATATATATATATATAATAATAATATATGTATATATATAGATATTTATATATATATATATATATACTCTTTTTTTTCTAGATCCCCGCCCACTTAAGTATATATATATATATATATATATATATATATATATGAACAATTTATATATTAAAAAAAAGGGGAGGATCTAATATTTGAGATTTTGGAACCCCATTTTAGCCCCCACCTAAAAATGGACATAAAATTCTTAATTTTCAGACAATTTTGATGGGGAAAAAAGCAAACCGCAGCTTTTTCTGACCTCTAGAACGTCATTTTCGGGTGTTTTTCTGTGTCTGTAGTCATTGTTTCGTTACAAATCTAATTTTTTGATATTTTTTCGTATCAACTTCTACATTTTTTTCCGAAATTACTTTAAACTTGAAATATACATAGATGGGTCTATTACGCACAAAATGCACGTAGAAGTTTTTTGATTTTTGGAAAATTGTGCTCAGCAATTAAAAAAATAAAAGTAGGTTTTGAAATTCGACAATGCTGAGCACAATTTTCCCAAAATCAAAAAACTTCTATGTGCATTTTGTGCGTATAATAGACCCATCTATGTATATTTCAAGTTTGAAGTCATTTCGAAAAAAATTGTAGAAGTTGATACGAAAAAATGTCAAAAAATTAGGTTTGGAAAAAATGAAAACGCCGAAACAATGACTACAGACAGAAAAACACCCTAAAATGACGTTCTAGAGGTTTAATCTAATTATAAGATTAGTGTATGTAGTTAAATGTAAAAATATAAAACAAAATTTCAAATAAGTAAAAAGATTGTGTGAAATGTTACAGGTTCAATATCGTTCGTGAAACATCAAAAGATAAAAACTAAGAATAAATAAATAAGGAATTATATATATATATATATATAAATATACAAAACATATATATATATATATATATATATATATATATATATATATATATATATATATATATATATATATATATATATAATTCTATATATATATATTATTTATATATATATATATATATATATATATACAGGGTACGAATTTTGGAATATTAGCCCAAACTGAGGAACCCGATCTTCAGTTGTTAGAATCCTTGTATATTTGGCATCTCAAACCGACCTTAAATGAAAATCTAAATTTTAACAGCCTTTTAATACTGAAGTGAGATTTTGTTTAAATCAAGAACTCTTTACTGCATAATATTGAAATCATTAATTTATCTGTATGATTTAATTATCTTAACTTTATATTATTTTAATTATTATTAATTTTATTTAATATTTTTGTTTGAAATTTTATCATTATATTGTAAGCCTTGAAAATGGGAAGAAGTATTCTCACCCGAAACTAGTCGGCTAATAAATTATTTAAAATGTTTAAATTTGTTTTGGTAATACATGATACTTGGTAATACTTTTTATATATATATATATATATATAATATATATATATATATATATATATATATATATATATATATATATATATATATATATATATATATATATATATATATATATATATATATATATATAATATAACATATATATATATATATATATATATATATATATATATATATATATATATATATAAAAATAAATATATATATATTCTATATATATATATATATATATATATATATATATATATATATATATATATATATATATATATATATATATATATATATATATATATATATATATATCTATATATATATATATATATATATATATATATATATATTTATATATATTTATTTTTATTCCACCTGATCTACTCCACAGCAAATTTTGAAGGGAAATTTAAACAAGAGAATATAAATATCCCGTTTAGTTTTTTGGATTTATACCTATATAAAAGAAACTAACATTTAGTATTTTGAACTACTCCATAGTCAAAATATATTTCTATATATATATATATATATATATATATATATATATATATATATATATATATATATATATATATATATATATATATATATATATATATATATATATATATATATATATATATATATATATATTATTTATTTGTTTATAAACGATATCAGAGAAATCTTCAACGTTATCTAGGAACGTTCACATGGAAATATCATATAGATCAACTTAAAAAAGACCCAATCATGGATCTCCTTTAGCTATATTTATATTTATAGGGGGCTGGAGCCGACCAGCACCCGACTCTTTCCATCTTTGCTATTTACCCTCGGGGTACTCTTTAGTTAAAAAAAAATTATTTCTTTTAAATAAAGAATTTTTTTTTTTATTTTATCAAAAACTAATGTTTTACCTTTTAAGTTTAGTTAAGTACTATAAACATTACAGATCAAATCGTCATTGCTGAAGAGTGGGCGATCTGAGATTTTTTGAACTTATTGCATCTAAAATAGTATTTGTTATTTATTTTTTTTACGCAACAATATATTTGACATATCTCACATAACTCTCATATTTTATTATATTGCATTCTTGGAGAAAATCTAATAAAACATATTCGTTTCCTGTTATTTTAAAAATACCGTCAGGTTTCATCTACGAGTTAAGCTAGGCCACGGTATGGCTAGGCTAACACTAGCCTAACAACAGTCAATAAATTAATAATAAGTTTAAACCGCATATTTGTAAATTCGATGTGGAGTTTATAAAAATGCGAAAAGAAGTCTTTTTTTATAAATTATAAAAATAATAATGTCTATAGAAGGGAATAAAATGTATTATCCCTCTAAAATAATAAATTCGGATTAAATTTCCCAAAGCATTTATATATATATATATATATATATATATATATATATATATATACCTATATATATATATATATATATATATATATATATATATATCTATATATATATATATATATATATATATATATATATATATATATATATATATATATATACTATATATATATATACATATATATATGTCGGCATCACGAAAAGGCCAGGCATGTAACTAAAAAACTAAAACAGCTACAAAAATAAATATCATTTTATTAATCAGGAGACATTTTTACCCCGGAAATTAAAAAAAAATAAAAAAAAATAACGCTTTTTAAAAAATTAAATTTGTTAAAAATGTTGAAAAAATTACAGTTTTGAGAAATGAATATGCTCGCTTGCTCTGACTGAGCAAACCAAAGGTGCCAAATGTTGATTTTTTAAAACTAGATACCTCCAGGTAAGCAAGAACGAGAGACAGTAAGGTCGAGGTTTCTCTGTTACCGGGGACGACGGAGCTTCGTCCCCCCTCGGTCCGTAAACTCGAACCCCCTAAAGGATATAAAAGAAAAAAATAACCATTTTTCTCAAAAGTAAAGGTGGTATTTGGCACCGCGAGACCTTACAGCAGGTTTCAAAGATTAAATCGGTCAATCAAAGCGTATAATGCG
>JABUQX010131602.1:27500-28753 GCA_015478945.1 Trachelipus rathkii
ACATTCACCCATAGACACTTACACTCACTATAGATTCTTAGATTAGCCCTGGACATTTCGATTAGAGTATTTTAGAAGTTTGCTAGGTGTTTCTACTATGAGTAGCATTTCCTAACCCTTTTTACCCTCATCATCAGAACAGAGCTAAATATGATGTCCTTCCCCCTAAGGTCAATAATTGGACACCAAGGCGCAGCATGCGCCCTCCGCGCAAAGACAGTCACCCGCACCCGCAGGTGCGCCCCCCGCCGCGTCCCGTCCCCGTCCCGCCCGCCGGTCGCCCGCAGGCGCAAATATTCCGCGTACCCGCCCGCCGCGGGCGCCCGCAGGCGCCATATTCCGAGTGCTGAAAAATATATATTATATAATAAGAGTCATTCATTTTATTTCATACTAAAACATTTTATTAAAACATTTCGCGAACCTAAAACTAACTCATTACAGACATCTTTTTATATTTTACTTAATACCTTTTTAAATTTATAAATTTTTAAAATTGTATGTAAGAAGAAAAACCAAAGTGTCTGATATATAAACATTTTATTTTTCTACAATAGACAAATTTTTATTTAAAAAATTAAATTCATACAGCAGTATCAGTAATCAATAGAGGTGTTACCTAACACCTTAGGGATTAGTATGCTTTTGTTTTCTGTTTACGCTTTAACTCATGTTTACTGCTTTAACTCATATGTTTTCTGCTTAACTCACATATTTATTAAATCTACATACTTATAAGCAGTAAATCAGTAAATCAATAGAGGTGTTACAAAGCAACAAGGATTAGTAAGGATTTGTTTTACTGCTTTACTGCTTTACTCATGTTTTATACTGCTTTAACTCATAGTTTTAAACTGCTTTACCTACTATATATTAAAATTACATACCTAAAAGCAGTAATCAGTAAATCACTAGAGGTGTTACATAGCAACAAGGGGTTAGTAAGATTTTTGTTTTATCTGCTTTAAACTGCTTTAACCATATTTTAAACTGCTTTAGACTCAATGTTTTACTGCTTAACTCATATGTTTACTGCTTTAACTCATATATTATAACATTACATACCTAACAGACATAAATCAGTAATCAATAGAGATGTTTACATATCACCAGGATTAAGTATCTTTTTTTACTGTTTAATGCTTTAACCATGGTTTTAACGCTTAAACTCATATGTTTTAACTGCTTTAATCATATATTTTATTAATTAGCCAATACTTAAGCAGTAAATCAGTAAATCAATAGAGGTGTAC
>JABUQX010131603.1:0-7500 GCA_015478945.1 Trachelipus rathkii
CGATGTACTTCGTTCATTACCTGGATTTGGGTGTTTAACCGTTTCGCATTTATCATTGAAACGCTTTCGCGTTTTTATTTTCGTGCGCCGCTTCAATATATATATATATATATATATATATATATATATATAACAACGCTATATATATATATATATATATATATATATATATATATATATATATATATATATATATATATATATTAGTGATGGGACGATTAATCGTCATCGTCAACGTCATCGGCAAAAATCGGCATATTTTTTAAATCGTCATCGTCATCGTCATCGGCAAATTTCGCCGATTATTTTGCCGATTAATTGAACAAATATTAAGAATTTTGAATAATATTAAAACACAATAATAATAATAATAATAATAATAATAATAATAATAATAATAATAATAATAATAATAATAATAATAATAATAATAATATAGAATAATATAATAATAATATATATATATATATATATATGTAATAATAATAATAATATATATATATATATATATATATATATATATCTTCTTCTTTATATAATAATAATAATATGTAATAATAATAATAATAATATATATATGTATTATATATGTTAATAATAATAATATATGTACATAACTCCAATATATATATATAATATATATATATAATAACATATATAATATATATGTATATGTATATATGCTATGTATAATAATATGTATATATGTAATAATATAATAATAATATATCTATACAGTTACATATATATAATAATAATAATAATAACCAATAATAATAATAATAATATGCCAATAACCAATAACAATAATAATAATAATAATATAATATATATAATATACATAATAATTTCCCTTCTTCTATATATATATATATCATTGCATAATAATAATAATAATAATAGTAATAGAATAATACTATGCCATATATATATATATATATATATATATATATATATATATATATATATACAATATATATATATATATATATATATATATATATATATATATATATATATACGGTACATATATATATATATATATATATATATATATATATATATATATATATATATATATATATATATATATATATATATATATATATATATATATATATATATATATATATATATATACCCATTTTGCTTATGGTATGTATGACATTCCAGTGCCTAATGGTTCGCCTTTCTGTTATGCGTTCATATCCACACTCATTCTCCAGACAACATATCATATACACATACTTATATCCACACCCCTCTTCTAGACAACATCTTACAGACATCCCTATCCCTTATATCCATACGTGTAGGGAGAAAAAATTGCCCACATCGTATGTCCTGCGTGTCGTAGAAGGCGACTAAGGGACGGTGGTAGTTAGGTTGGCTGCCTACTACCACTTATCTTTTGCCAGGAATGCTAATGCATGCCTCGGAGAAGGTCGTGATCGCAGTAAGCGCCCTTCTATCCTTCGGCGAAAATGTATGAATCTTATCTGTATATGAAATGTCAGAGGAATAAATGTTGAGGAGATGAGGAGAGAGGTGATGGATGTATTTAGAAAGGGCAAATTTGATTTGCTCGCTGTGACTGAAACAAAGATGAAAGGAAATGGTGAAAATGAGTGGTGTGGTGTGAAATGTGTTTGTGTTGCTGTGGAAAGGAATGAGAGGGGGGATAGAAGGATTTGCAATTCTGATGAGTGAGTTGTGGTAGAGAGCTATGGTAGATTTTGTGTGTGTGAGTACTAGAAGTCTAAAGGTTAAATTTAAGTTTGAAAAGATCAAAATTTGTGTGGTTGCGACATATGATCCATCTGAGGGTAATGTTGAAAAGAGTACGATTTTCTGGGATAATCTGAATGATGTTTTGGATGGGGGAATAGGAGATTCAGTTCATTTGCCACATATCTGCCCATTCAAGGATTTTTTTTACAGTTGTCACCACCACTCACGGGCAGAGCCCTATTCAAGGAGGGGGTGTAGTACTCTCAAAAGTTCACCCTCTAGCACAAATTACGCATATGAGCACAGACGCAGGCTTTAAAGTGAGGAGATTAAATTCAGTAGGAAATACAGAAGATGGAAGAGAATTCCACAAAACAGAGGTGGTGGGAAAGAAGGAAGCACCACAACAAACTAGCCTGGAGTTACCAATGTCAACACAATACTCGTGCGAAGATACAGCACCTATTGTGCTACGAAGGCGTCGTAAAGGTGGTGGTACGCGAGTGATAAGTTCCCTCGAGCACTTACCGCTGCGGTACCTATAGGATAGAGATAAAGCACCAACATCGCCTTGCAAAGATAGAGGGTCAAGTGAACTGGAAAGTGCAGAACAGTTTATAAGCCTTTTTGCCGTTGACTCGACCCTGTCCAAAAGCCGGGTGAAACCAGAGCTCCCCCAGATATGAGAGCAGTACTCCATACATGGGCGGATGAGACCTTTGTATAGCGGAGCAACTGAGAAAAGGAGGAAAGTCTCACAGTCTAAACAGAACTTCCAGTTCTTTGAGGCCGCCCTAGCAACCGTTGTGATGTGAGGTTTCCAAGACATTTTTTTGTTTATGTTAAGGCCAAGGATGTTTATTGTCAACAGGAGAGACAAGAGAACCCCGGAAAGAAACAGGAAAGTTAGAAGGTATTTTGGAAACGGATTGTAAAAGCTGGGGTTTTAAAGAATTGAATTTCACAAAGTTATTTCTATCCATCAACCGAGAATAAAATCAGAAAGATTAAGACGAGAGGCGATTCGAAGTAAAAGTGGGAGTAGAATTGATATTTGTTAAAAAGAATGAAGGGTCGAGTCATCGGAATACGAGTGGATAGAGTTAGAGGTGCAGGTGAGAAGATCATTAATGAAAGGTAGGAATAAAGTAGGAGATAAGACAGAACCCATGATGAACACCACTATTGACAGAAAAGAAGAAGAAGTCGCCACATCAACAACAGCCGATGAGCGATTTGAAAGAAAGCTAGTCATAAGTAAGCAAAGGAGGAAACCCAAAGGAGGGGGAGCTTGGAGAGCAGTGACGCGTGCCATATTCCAGTCAAATGCTTTGGATATGTCAAGTGCCACCACGCAAGTCTCCCCCGTAGTTCCTAAGAACGAAAAACCATAAATCGGTTTGATAAGAATGTATATCGCCAGTAGACTTCGTGCAGCGAGAGCCATGCTGACGATCGGGTGGTTTCCAGTTGATCTAAGAAGTGAGTTGAAAAGGTCAAAGATCTTAGATATAATACAAGTGAGAGCTACAGGGCGATAGTTAGAAGGATCCAGAGCAGCTTCCTTTTTCGAATAGGTTGGACATGTCATGTGAGAGCTTCCAGCACTGAGGGGAGGGAAAGTGCTAGTATTGAGACGAGAGAATATAGTTGAGCTAGGGCCGAAGAGATTAGCCCGCTCAGTTTGCGGAGAATTAGCAACACAATAGATCTGGACTCAAATAAAAGAGGAGTTAAGGCAGATTTACAGAAGTTGCTAGAGATGAAAGATTTGTCAGTAAGGAGAACCAAGGAGGTTAGCGCACTTTCCTTTGATGAAAGCCAGCTTTGCTCGTCGAAGAGTATCCCTGCAACGATTTCTAGCTGAATGAAAATAGCGAGAGTGATAGGAGAACGAGAATTTTTCCACACTCGATAGGCACTGTCTCTAGCCTGAGGGCAGAGAATAAGCACGATCGAACCATGGATTATGAGAAAGAAAGATTTAGTTTTAGAATGAATGAAGGAGAAAAAGATTTAGTTGAAAATGGAATGAACCTGCTCATCCCATCAACGATTACAGCTCCTCTTATTATTATTATTATTATTATTATTATTTATTATTATTATTATTATTATTATATTATTAGTGTATTATTATTATTATTGGCTGTGTATTATTATTATTATTATTATTATTAATTTGAGGACTTGGAATCAAAAATTTTTATCGCGATAATACTTTGGGGAGGTTGAACCCCCTCCCCTCCTGTCTACAGCCTTATATATATATATATATATATATATATATATATATATATATATATATATATATATATATATATATATATATATATATATATATATATATATATATATATATATATATATATATATATATATATATTTTTATTTTTTTTATTTTTTTATACACACATATTCCCATCAAGCGGGGTAGTGGTACGTGCAGCTTCCCTAATACATATTTCCTTCATCTCGCCCTCACCCACCTCCTCCATTCCATTCTATCTCTCGCCAACACCCTACCTTCCTCCACCCTCATCCCTCTCTCTTCCAGCATTTCCTTTATTCCATCCATCCACCTTCTTCTTGGTCTCCCCCTTCCTCTTCTTCCTATCCCCTCCGCCTCCCAAACTCTCCTAACCACCCTCTGTTCCTCCATTCTCTTCCAGATGTCCAAACCATCTTAACATTCCCTTCTCCGCTCTTCTCACCAAACCATTCTTCCAATCACATCTCTCTCTTATCACCCTATTCCTAATCCTCTCTCTTTTACTAACCCCACATACCGCTCTCAACCCTTTCATCTCAAACACTTCCAACTTCTTCTTGGACCTAGCATTCAACCCCCATGTTTCACACCCATATAGTACCGCTGGAACACAAATTTTCTCAAACATACTTATCTTAAGTTTATGTGATAAATCCCCCCCTTTCCATAATTCCCTCAAACCACTCAATGCTCTCATTCCTTCTCCTACTCTATGATCTATCTCTTCCTTCATCCCTCCTTCCTTACCCAAATCCATCCCTAAATATCTGAAAACCTTTACTTCTTCTAATACTACACCTCCTACTCTAATCTCTAACCCCATCCCCTCATCTGTTTCATCCTCCTCAAACACTAACACTTTACTCTTACCTGGATTTATCTTAAGACCCTTTTGTCCACACACTCTCTCAAACTCCTTCACCAAATACTACAGCCCTTCTGAATCCTTCGCCACCAAGGTAGTATCATCCGCAAATAGTATCATGTTCACTTCCCATCTATCACCCCTATCCATCAGTTCCACCCCTCTCCCCTCCCTCATCATTCCTCTGCAAACACTCTCCATAAATAAGTTGAAAAGCCACGGTGACATTACACATCCCTGTCTCAACCCTCTCTCCACTCCAAACATCTCACTCTCCCCTCCTAATACTCTCACACACATTCTGCTATTCCTATAAAAGGCCCTAATACCTTTACCTAATTTACCCCCTACTCCATGTTCCTCCAGCACCCTCCATAATTCCCTCCTCTTCACTCTATCATATGCTTTCTCCAGATCTAAAAAACACCCATACACTTTCCCTTTCCTTTCTATACCTTTCTCCACAAGCATCTTCATTGTGAATACTTGATCCACACACCCCCTTCCCACCCTAAATCCTCCTTGTTCTTCCCCCATTCTCTCTTCCACACTCAAAAGACAAATACCTCTATAATTACCACACTCCATCCTATCCCCTTTCCCTTTATACAGGGGAACCAAACAACCATCCTCCCAATCCTGTGGAACCTCTTCCTTCCTCCAACATAAATTATACAACCTGTACAGCCATTCCTCTACCCCTCTGCCTCCCATCTGTAACATTTCCATACTCACACCATCTAGACCCGTGGACTTTCCTTTTTTTCCTTTAGATAACGCCCTAATAATTTCTTCCATTTGTATTTCCATATCTCCTTCCCGTCCCTCTTCACCCCCCATCCCCACCTCTTGCAAATCCTCCTCATCTCTCCCACCCATTTCATTCAATAATCCTCTAAAATATTCCCCCCATCTTTTCCTCACCCTATCCTCCCCTCCTATCCATTCCCCATCCCCTCCCTTAACCCTCTCCCCTAACCCCTCCATCTTCTTCCTCTTTTTATTTACTTCTTTCCAGAATATCTTGCTCCCTGTTTCAAAATTTTCTGTCACTTTTCTACACCATTCATTATTTGCATTTCTCTTCGCCCTCTCCACCGCCCTCTTTGCTTCCACTCTAACCCCTCTATATTCCTCCCAGCTTTCCCTTCTCCTATTCCCCAACCATTTCACATAGACCTCTTTTTTCCTTTTCACCAACTCTTTCACCTCCTCACTCCACCATTCACTTCCTTTCCTTCTACTTGCTCCCACCTTTTTAACTCCGCATATCCTTCTGGCCTCTTCACAAATTGTCTCTTTAAATCTCTTCCACTCCTCCTCCACATCCCTAATTTCCGTCTCTCTCACGTCCCTCCATCTATCCTCCATACCCCTCCTAAACTCGTTCTTACACAATGTCTCATCTAATTTTTCCACCTTTATGACTTCTATTCTCCTCTTTTTTTCTCTTTCTCTAACCGTTACCTCTCCCCCCACCCTTAACCTAGCAACCACCAAATAGTGATCAGATAACCCCCTACCTGCCCCTCTGAATACATTTACATCCAGTAATCTGCCTCTATCCTTACTATTTATACACACATAATCCAGTAACGCCCTCCCCCCCGTTATCTCACTCTTCCATGTATACTTATGATTTTCACTCTTCTTGAACCAAGTATTCCCAACTATCAATCTTCTATCAACACATAACTCTAACATACTTTCTCCATTAACATTCCTTTCCCCTACCCCAAATGGACCTATAATTCTACCCATCTTCTCTCTTCCCACTCCTGCATTCAAATCTCCTAATAAACAAATTTTATCATTAACCCCGAAACTTTCCCAACATTCATTCAATTCACTCCAAAATCTTTCTCTCTCCTCCTCCCTTGCTCCATTTACTGGTGCATACGCGCATATAAAAACCCACAATTCCCCCCCAAATTTCACTTTAACCCACATTATTCTTGAATTCACCTATTTGCACACTTTTACCTTATCCCACACCTCTTTCCTCATAACTATTCCTACCCCTTCCCTCGCCCTCACTCTCTCGTTCACCCCCGAAATCATACCCTTAAATTTTCCAAAGACCATCTCCTTCTATCCTTTCAGCTTTGTTTCTGTCAACCCTAGCACATCCAACCTTTTTTCTTCGAACATTAACCCCACTTCTTCCCTTTTCAGATCCTCATTTATCCCTCTCACATTCATACAACCCACTCTAATCTAATCTCTTTTGCCCATCCTATCTCTTTACTCTCTCTTACTCTCCTTAGTCCTGACCCTCTTATTCACCACTCCACTTTTTTCTATTCCCACACTCGATTAGGCTGCACGTTTACCGGGATCCCACAACCTGAGGCACTTCCCAATACCTCAAGCTCCAAACCCCGCTCAAACAAATTCACACTATAACTATAAAACTTAAATTAAAACTCTTCTCAGAGTTCAATATTGAATATCGATTTAAAGGTCCCTGAATAATTTTCCTTCTGTGATTATAAACTTGATGCAATCTATTCCTATATTAGAATCAACAGGAACCTTGATGTATTCCCCTTCTGTTTTGGAGATACTCTTGTTAGAGTTCCTTGGCTTAAATTTCTTACACTTTATACTTTCTTGTTTAATATATATTCCT
>JABUQX010131603.1:10000-15000 GCA_015478945.1 Trachelipus rathkii
TCAGCTATAAATTCTTATTCACTTCAATCAAATCACATAATGGAGAAATTATTTTTAAACATTTTGGGTTTTGAGAATAAGCCAGACCTCCATTTACTGGAATCTTTATATATTTTCACCATAAATCTGAATTAAATAAAAATTTGAACTTTGATAACATTATTTTTTTGAAGTGAGATTTCGTCAAACTATATAATATTACTTTTCTTTTTGTGGTAAATTTTATATTCATATTTATATATTTATTTACTTATATTTATATATCGTTTTTTTCAGTTGATACCACCGCTCACGGGCACAGTCCTAATCAAGGAGGGGGTGAACTCGATTTAACGTCTGAGTATTGCGTCGGAGTTTGACGAATCGAAGCCTATGGGACAAATAATTCACATTTTGCCACTCAATCAGTTATGAACCTGGTTTTCTCGCTTAGTTTGGCGAGTGCTCTTCCACTGAGCTACCGGGTGTTATCAATCTCAAGAGATCTTTCTTCATAAGATTCGATGCTTCAGAAAAATCAAACCTCGCTGTTGTCAGAATTTAATGTTTGAAATTTTTTTTCCATTTAAATTTTTTGGAATGTAAAATAAATTTATTTTCTTTCATTATAAATTGCCAAAAGGAAAGTGTCCGAAATATTTGCAACTACTCCAACTCAGTTTAAAAGTAAAAAAATTGTTTAAATTTTTGAAAATATTAAAATTCCGAAACTTAAATCAGCTTTCGTAGTTAGCTGCTCTCATAATAAATCCTAACAAATATTTCGTCCTTTCTTCTTTCTTCTGAGAGCGATTTCAAAGCTCTTTTCATATCCTTTCAGATCTTTGACCTATTTTAAAAGAATACTTCTCATGATCCTCTTTTCTTCATCTCTCTTCTAGTTTTCTGCGACCATCCTCAATAACAGTCGAATCATATAATATTTGTAATTTTATTCATTGATATTCTGTTCATTCTAGTTTAAGCATTAAATATGGGTTGTAGTTGCCCTCACCCGAAAGTAGTCGACAATATATTTAATACATCTTGATTTCTTTCTAGCGATTATATATATATATATATATATATATATATATATATATATATATATATATATATATATATATATATATCTTCTTCATATATAAATATATATATATAATAACTAACAACAATTTCATAACTATAATATATATATAATATATATATATATACGATATAAAGTTCTTTCAATACATCTTGATCTATCTAGCGATTATATATATATATATATATATATATATATATATATATATATATATATATATATATATATATATATATATATATATATATATATATATATATATATATATATTTATATATATATAAGAATAATATAAATATAATATCTATATATATATATATATATATATATATATATATATATAACTATATATATATATATATATATATATATATATAGACATGATCTGAAAGTTGTCATAAATGGTAATCTTGATTTTTCAATGACTATATCTGATCATAACCTATCATATATATATATATATATATATAATAATATAATATATATATATATATAATATAATAATATATATATATATATATAAATACTTATATATATCTTTAAACATTCTGTTCATCTTAGATCAATATATTCAGGCATGTATAAATATATATATATATATATATATATATATATATTTATATATATATATTATATATAATATATATATATATATATATATATAATATATATATATATATATATATATATATATATAAATATATATATATATATATATATATATATATATATATATATATATATATATATATATATATATATAATATATATATATATATATATATATATATATATATATATATATATATATATATATATATATATATATAATATAATATATATATATATATATATATATATATATATATATATTAAAATATTTTTCCGCTTGGTTGTATTTATGAACTTTTTTGACCCTGTGTTGCTTATAAAGGTGTTAAAATGCACTTATATTTTAAAAACACTCTACTTCACATAAAACTTTTTTTTAAAAATACATATTTAAAAAACTATATATATATATATATATATATATATATATATATATATATATATATATATATATATATATATATATATATATACTATATATATATATATATATATCTTATATATATATATATATACAGTACTGGCATATTTATTATGGATTTTTTTAAAATTTGCTATTTTTGAATAAAAAGGTTATGAAATTTAATTTTTTCAACTTTTTTGAACTTATTTTAATACACAAGGATAATATAAATATTTTACTATTTATTTACCAAACTTCAAAGTATTGTGTGGCAGTATCTGGCAACAATGACAGATTTGGTGAATTATTCAGTGTTTATTATATTTTTACGTTCAGTTGCTGTCCTGCTTTCACGGGAGTTGTGTGTGTTAGCGATGTTTTACACCTTTTATTATTTGTTATAATTAGTGTATACTAGTGTTTTATTGTATTATTTTAATAATAATACCATTATTTTCAGATATTTTGATAGTTTATAAAAGTGATCAAATATGGGTAAAGTTAGTGATTTGAGTCCACGGAAAGTCGGACAGATTAATGTGTTATTGCAAGTGAGCAACTTAAAACAGAAAGAAATAGCAGCAAAACTTGGGGTTTCAACTCAAACAGTTAGTAATATTAAGAAGAAATTGAAATACGGTCACAGTTGGAGCTCAAATAGGGTTGGCAAATGTGGAAAGAAAAGAAAAACAACACCCAGGGAGGACAAAAAAAGAGTTCAAATGGCTCTGAAAAATAGAAGACTATCATGTAGGAAGCTTTCCAATGTTCTATCAGCAGAGGGGATTATTATTTCTAGAAGAACCGCCAATAGGAGGTTATTAGATGCTGGATTAAAAGCCTATCGTCCAAGAAAGAAGCCTAGACTAACTTTAGAAATGAAACGGGCACGTAATGCCTGGGCTCAGACTCATATTCATTGGACTTCTGAGCAATGGGAGCAGGTAAGAGTTGATCAGATAGCTATTATTTCTTTTATCACTCATAAAAGAGCATTTGTTATTAGTAAAATCGCAATGACACTTGAAAATATCATTATTACTGAATTATCAACCATCTATGGTTTAATGTCATGAATTTTGTACTTGTTTGACTACTTGCATCATCTTCTATGCTTTTCCTACTTTTCCTATTGTGTTTTATATTGCTCCAGATTGTATTCTTTGATGAATCCAACATTGCTGTGCTTGATGATCGTGTGCAGAGCGTGAGAAGGCGATCAGGTGAGGAATTTAAACCCAAATGCCTGAAAAAAACGATAAGATTTCCACAGAAAATCATGGTGTGGGGTGCCATTTCTGTTCATGGCCCAAGTCGATTGATGATTGTTGAAGGCACCATAGACCAGCATAAGTATATAAATGTACTACAAACTCGTTTACTACCTCAAACAAGGGATTGGTTTGGCAATAGACCTTGGATTTTTCAACAGGACTCCGCCCTGTGTCATTCAGCGAAGTCAGTAAAGAGATGGTTCGCACAGAATGGCGTAGAGGTACTTCCATGGCCTGGAAATTCACCTGACATGAACCCTATTGAGAGTTTGTGGTCCGTGTTGAAAGATGAAATACACGATGTTCCAATTACGACCAAAGTAAAACTCATAGAACGTGTTATTCAGGTTTGGTTTCATTCTGAAAAAATCCGAAATTTGTGCAGAACTTCAATTGCTGGCATGCCCAGTCGCGTTAAAGCACTTGCGGGTGCCAAAGGTGCCCAAACCAAGTACTAAAATATTTATATTGTCCTGATGTATTAAAATAAATTCAAAAAAATTGAAATTAATTAAATTTCATAACCTTTTTATTCAAAAAAAGCAAATTTTTAAAAAATACATAATAAATATGCCAGTACTGTATATATATATATATATATATATATATATATATATATATATATATATATATATATATATATATATATATATATATATATATATATATATATATATATATATATATATATACAAACACGTATGAGCTTTCGTCAATCCTGACCTCTTCAGATACTGTAGTAGACTGCATTCGGGATGGAAATTTCTTAAAGTGACTTCTTTAATTGGTTTGTTGGTTCGTAAGTAGACTTTGTAGTAGGGTGACGACAGCATGACTGTATTATGCATTGTATTTATAGTGTAATCTCCAAAGCCTCTATTATAGTTGGGAAGGTTGTATATACAAAATGATTCGGCAATTTTTCTTTTGTTGCTATCTTGTATGTATCTGATATGTTTCATGTTATTGATGTTGATTTGGTGGTTATGTATTAATCTATGTTGAGTAAGTGCGGAGTTTTGTTCGTGTGTGTTTAAATCGTGTGTGTGTTGGTTTTTGCGTCTTTTGAAGTCTATGGTTTGACCAAAGTAGTTTTTATTGCAGGTATTACATGGTATTTTGTATAAACAGGGGGGATTATTTATTGTTGATTTGGGGGGTTTTAATATCTTTTTAATGAGAATGTTATTGGAAGGTATCAGTTGTATGTGTTTCGGAATAAGTTTTTTTTTATGTTGTTTGTGTTAATGTTTGGAATGGGTATGTATGTTTGTGTTGTTTGTTTTTTTATGTTGGTGTGATAATAAGTTTTTTTAGCTTTTTTGTATGCTGTATGTATTACATGGGGTGGGTATTTTAGTTTTTCAAACTTTTGTTTTAGGTAGGTAGTTTCTGTACTGAGGTGTGAGGGGGAGCAAATTTTAAATGCACGAAGGTAAAGGTTAGTGAGTGTAGCTAATTTTGTGTTGTGTGTGTGAGCGGAGTACCAATGAATATATGTAGGGTTAGATGTAGGTAGGGTCAAAAAAGTTCATATATATATATATATATATATATATATATATATATATATATATATACATATATATATATATATATATATATATATATGTATATATATATATATATAATAATATATAATATG
>JABUQX010131603.1:20000-40106 GCA_015478945.1 Trachelipus rathkii
TCTCCAGCAGCTCCACCATGCCCCAAACGTACTTTCTGGCACTTTAATCGGGCTAATTGGGGGGCGTTGCGTCGTTTCTTTGCAAACTATGCTTGGAGTGAATCTTGCTTTGACTCGGAGGACGCTTCGGTCACCGCTGAAAAGGTAGGGGCCGTAATCGTCGAGGGTATGAGCGGGTTCATTCCATCTTCAACTAAATCTTTTTCTCCACAAAATCCATGGTTCGATGGAGAATGTTCTCGCTCCATTCAGGAGAGAGACATTGCCTATTGGGCATGGAAAAACTCTCGTTCTCCTATCACTCTTACTAATTTCCATTCTGCTCGGAATCGTTGCAGAGCTATTATTCGACAGGCTAAGCGCGCTTTCACTAAAAGAAAGTGCGACAACCTACTTGGCTCTCCCACTGATAAAAATTTCTGGCCTCTTGCCAAAAACATCTCTAATAACTTTTGTAAATCTGCCTTTCCTCCACTTATTCGCTCTGACGGTTCTGTAGCTAACTCTCCTACTGAAAAGGCTAATCTCTTCGGCCTCCTTTTTTTCATCTAATTCTACCCTGGACGATTCCGGCATCCCTCCTCCTGCTTCTTCTCCTCTCAGGTTTCCTATGCCTCTTCCCGTGATTACGCATGATCGGGTGCATGGGATTCTGAGATCTATGAGTGTCAGGAAGGCTAGTGGCCCGGATGGCATTCCTCCCCGTGTTTTGAGGGAGTGTGCTTCCGAGCTGGCCCCTGTCCTCGTTCAACTCTACTCTCTATGCCTTAATACTAGTACATTTCCTCAGTGCTGGAAGCGCGCATATGTCCAACCAATCCCGAAAAGGGAAGCCGCTCTGGTCTATTCCCAGCTATCGTCCTATAAGCTCCACTTTTTTTTCCTATCTGAAATCTTTGAAACTCTTCTTAACTCTCATTTCCTGGATCATCTGGAGTCTCATTCCCTTCTTTCAGATCATCAGTATGGCTTTCGACGCTCGAGGTCAACTAGTGACATACTATCCTATCTAACTGATTTATGGTCTTCTGCCCTTAGGGACTATGGGGAGTCTTGGGTGGTGGCACTCGATATATCAAAGGCTTTTGATGAGTATGGCATGCGTCGCTACTCTCTAAGCTCCCTTCCTTTGGGTTTCCTCCTTCTCTTTGCTTACTCTTGTCAAGTTTTTTCTCTGACTTGACGCTCCATATCAGCACTCGTTGATGGAGCAACTTCTTCCTCATTTCCTGTTAATTGTGGTGTTCCTCAAGGTTCTGTTTATCTCCAACTTTATTCTTACTTTTCATCAACGATCTCCTCAGCTGCACTTCTAACTCTGTTCACTCTTATGCCGATGACTCAACTCTCCATTCTTCCGCTCATTTCAAATATGCTCCCTCTTTTGTATCTAGAGTTGCCTCTCGTCTTCAGCTTTCTGATTCTATTCTTGCCAACCTGGATGGGATTTCCCGGTGGGGCCACCGCAACCTTGTGAAATTCAACTCTTTGAAAACTCAACTTCTTTACATTTCCTCTCAAAAACACCTCCTAACTTTCCTATTTTTTCGACGGTTCTAACGTCTCACCTGTTGACAACATAAACATTCTTGGTCTAAACATAAACAAAAAATTATCTTGGAAACCTCATATCACAACGGTTGCTAAGGTGGCCTCAAAGAAGCTGGGAGTTCTGTTCAGGTTGCGGGAATTTTCTTCTGCACAGCTACTCCAGTTATATAAGGGCCTTATTCGCCCTTGTTTGGAGTACTGTTCTCACATCTGGGGGGCTCCGGCTCCACCCTTCTATTGGATAGAGTTGAGTCTAAAGCTAAGAGACTAATTAACTGTCCCCTACTTTCTAACTCTCTTGACCCTCTATCTCTGCGACGTGACGTTGGCGCACTATCTCTTTTCTATAGGTACTACAACGGTAGATGCTCAGAGGAGTTGGCCACTCGCATTCCACCTCCATTGCGTCGCCCTCGCAATACAAGGGGTGCCATGCTCTCGCATGAATTTTGCGTGAGCATTGAAAATCCCAGACTCGTTCGTTGTGGTGCCTCCTTCTTTCCAGCCACTTCTGTTCTGTGGAACTCCTTGCCATCTTCTGTTTTTCCTACTGTATTTAATCTTCCTCTCTTTAAAACCCACGTCTGCGCACACCTGAGAGATTTGCGTTAGGCTTGGGCTTGGGTGGGCTTTCCGGTATTTTATTTCCTGCCCCCTCCTTGAAAAGGGCCCAGCCCGTGAGTGGTGGTAATCTGTAAAAAAAAAAAAAAAAAGAAATATATATATATATATATATATATATATATATATATATATATATATATATATATATATATATATATATATATATACTATACTATATATATATATATATATATATATATATATATATATATATATATATATTTATTTAGTCCCTGTATGTTTAGGTTTTGATTTTTTTTTTGTTTTTTTTTAACATATTGCTAGTATATGATACTAACAATGAATTTCAGTGGTGATGGACATGATTCAAAAGTTAGAAATATTTTAAATAATTATTTAAAAATCACATTTATGTTAATAAAATTTTCAAAAAATGAAAGGTCAACACAATAGCCCAAAACTTACAGAAAAACAATTACATATTTGAAATCAGCGTATAAAGCTTATTACAAAAATGTAAAAAAATAATAAAAATAAAAAAAAAAAAATTAGAGGGCTCGAGCCGACGGGGGACAGAGGGGGGGACGTTTTCCATACCCCGTAGGGGAGGGGCGGAGGAACCCCCGCGACACCCAAATACGAGCGGGGGTTCCGGAGACCCTCCCCGGAGGGAAATAGTCCTACCCTGTCGTTTCCCGGAAGGCCGAGAGACCCCTATGTGCGGGTTCTTAGGTATTCTTTCAGTTAAAAAAAAAAAAAAAAATAAACTGACGGAGTCGTAAGAAACGTAACTGGTCCTATATATTTTTTGAATCATGTTTTCACCCCTTAAATTGACTGTTAGGATCATATACTAGAAATATACAAAAAAAAACAAAACAAAAAAAAATCAAAACTGACGGGGTCGTAAAACATAACAGGTCCTATATATATATATATATATATATATATATATATATATATATATATATATATATATATATATATATATATTTTAAAGGTAAAAATATACTATATACCTTGCGGAGTATAAAGTTTTTTTTCTATATATATATATATATATATATATATATATATTGTTACGTTGTGATAAGTTAAGTTAGGTTATCTTAGGTTGTGATAGGTTAGATTATCTTAGGTTGTAATAGGTTAGGTTATATTGGATACTTCAGGATACGTTATTTTAGATAAATATCTATCAAGTTATTTTGTAATACCATACAACATTATCATCTTTGCACTTTATTACCATGTTATGATTTTTGTTGCTTCTCTTATTTTTGTGGAATTATTTGATATTTTTGCAAAAATATTATGGCATCTAATTATGTTTTAGTTAATTCGTGCAAAGTCAATAAATTAAATATAACTGATATTATAACAAATTAATATGTCACGAAAATGAGCACCCACTTCGAATTTTTAGCAAAAACTGTTCAGATTTTTTAGCCTTAGTTTCTGCCATTTAGACAAAGGCAAATATCGTACTTTATTTTTATATACTTTTTCTGGAATAACAATTTGGATAACTTTTAAATAATCCATATTTACTTCATTATATAAAAGTTTTATTTTATTTTTAAGACGTATTTATGTTTCTTTTCCTGTTTAATTTTAAACTTTTTAAATTTATAACTTTTTTATTCTTTAAAAATAACCTAAAACATACTTTCTTTGACTATGTCACATTTTCGTTACATATTTTTCCCGTAATATATTTTTTTCAATTTTCAAAAAATTATTTTTAATATTTCATACTTTTGTGCCCTGTTTGTTACCACTTAAATTAGCTGTTTGTATCATATAATATCAATATATTAAAAAAACATATATATATATATATATATATATATATATATATATATATATAAAAAAATATATATATATATATATATATATATATATATATATATATATATATATATATATATATATATATATATATATATATATATATATTAGTGCATACATAGGCTCGTATATATTGAAGAGAGTATGCTGAAATGGAAAGAGAATGATTTAGAAACGGATCAGATTTACATATGAGAGCATGAAAGCCTTTTTGTGTCTTGACTCATAGGTTTTCCTTTCAAGAATTTGAGATTTTTCGCATTCAAAAAAAGTGAAAGAAAAAGAGCGCGAATCAAACACAATCCAATCAAAATTCGAAACCCTAAAATAAGGAAAATCACTATATATGGTTGCATAAAATTGACTAAAGGCGATATATTGCCATGACATTCTCTCTCTCTCTCTCTCTCTCTCTCTCTCTCTCTCTCTCTCTCTCTCTCTCTCTCTCTCTCTCTCTCTCTCTCTCTCTCTCTCTCTCTCTCCCTATATATATATATATATATATATATATATATATATATATATATATATATATATATATATATATATATATATATATATATATAGAGAGAGAGAGAAGAGAGAGAGAGAGAGAGAGAGAGAGAGAAAGGTTTTATGCCAAAATGAATATGCAAATTTTCCTATTTTCACTAATGTTATTTTCATACAAAATTTTAGACCGATATAATTTCCCCTGGACGCTAATGCTATGCTATTGTAATAGTAAGTAAGGTCAAATTTGAGATACCAATTCTCGAGAAGCTTTTAAACATTTCCTAAAGTGTAAAATGGCAAAATCTTAAATGTACCTGTTTTTTTTATCCTTTTATTTATACCCGTTTTGAATATTTGCAAAGAACTTTTCCAATCATACTAGAGGTATTATATAAAACTAAATAATTTGCAGTAATTTCTTTTTCATTAAAGCTACCTGATGATTTTGAGGAGAGTACTGGGAAATCTAAGTATTATTTAGATATAATGCCTTATGTTTTCTGAAAATTGAATATAATCGCCTGTAACCTTATGCTTGATACAGCTTATCTAACTATTCATCTACTTTCTTACCTTATCAACATTATTTGCAGATATTTTCACCTCAAGCATTACATTAGTATACCATTACACTCTTCAATCCAATTCATTATATTTCATTTAGAAAAATAAAGTCAGTTTGTATCTTTTACGGTATTTTCAGTATTTAAAAAATTAATCATGGTTTTGAATATATTTCATTGATTACCTTATTCTCTTCCTTTTTATTATTTCATTAAAATCACTTAAACTCATAATGCGCTCTTCAGTCACTCTTCTTTATATATTCTCTAGCTTATATAGTCAACTCACTGAGTAGTATTTGAGAAATTTAATGCTGGTTATAATGAGTTCAAATATGTTAAGATATTATATTTATAATAATTGATGATATATTGCTTTGCCTTATATGTTATTACCGTTAGCCAATGACAATGGATTATGCAAAATCACTCTTTAAAGAATTTTTCACCCACATATTATTAGCATTTTATTAGCAGTCATAAGCTTATTATATTGATTGTTTTACATATATTACAATCATTGCTCAAGAGTAGTCTTTTATCAAAACCTTCCAATTATTTATCTAGAAAAATATGTGCTATTCCACCTTGTATTAATCTATGAATAATTTACTGGCAAAAGTGGGCTAGATGAGGACGAAGACTAATGATGGTAACTCTTTCACATAAGATCAACATTTTTTGTAAGGATTAAGGACTATATAAAATAAAAAGTTCTATGACTCAATGCTTTAACAAAACTGGGGAATAGATCTGTTGAGATCCAATATCCGTTCCATCCCTAAACTCATGCAAAAACTTGATGCATTTTAAAGCAAAAAATATTTCCTTTTAATCATATTTCTTTATTTAAATATCAACTGTTTTCTTTGATGAAATAAACGCATCTTATAATTAAAATTTTAGATAGTTTTAATGGAATATATAAATAACATAGAAACATAGCTTCTGGATTGTCCAAGTCCAAATCTAAGTTTATCCAAGTTCATGATATATATATATAATATATATGCTTACCTAATCTTATCTGAGAAGGGATAAAGGGGCCGTAATTATTATAGGAGGAATTAGTTTAAAATTCAAATCTGATAAATTTACAAATAACTCTAATTAGTGATATTTTATATATCCAAGAATGAAGAACCTGGGAAATATAATACTTAGCTAAATGGTAGTAAAACAGTTACCTAATTTTGATAAAACTCGCTGGTTAAAGTCAGAAGTGCAGTATAAAGAATATAAATGAGTCGTTATATATGAGAATTAGTTTAACTCTTCACTTATATATATTCTGTAGTAAATGACATATTCCTGAATCAGCCTTATGAATAACTTTCTACGATTACTTAGCTGATTATTACTTCAATTTTGAATACTAAGATTGCTTAATGACTTAGGCGTACACACAAAATGATCCATATACTAGTAATCCACAAATTATTATGGTTAAGTGATGGGCAATAAGTTTACCTATGAAAATTCCTTACTTCTTCATGTGCTGATTAGAATGGAGCTGGTTACTTCATATTGACGATAAGTAAATTACATTGTAATTTTTTCTGTGATTATGGCGTCATTGAGATTATGGCCAATACTTTTTATTTGAATAAGAAACTACTCTCTCACAAAATCATCAAATGTTATTACCACTATAATCGTAGTTCTATATTTGCTTTTTATTTTGGCATTACCCTGCTCTAGAAAAACACAAGACTGTTCCCTTTATTACATATAAAATTTTTGAACTTCAGATATATTCTTATTCAATGATTGATTTATTCACATGTTTATGAAGTGAGTGTTAGTTAATAGCTAATAATATATAAAGATTTTAATGTATGAATGTTATAATAAAAATAGTTTTTTATTTTTTAAACATTTTTATAATATTAACAATAAATAAGTTCAATATATATAAGTAAAATTTCCGGTTTTCACGGTCCGAGGAAATTTTTTTGAGTGATATTCCGGCTAATTCTGTTACCAGCCGGAAACATGAAAATTTCGTTCCGAGTACATATAAATATACTTTATTTATAATATATCTGAAGGGTAAGGGCCTCTAGATACTATATCAAAACCAAGCCTTTCTCACACCAACTCAGCCTTGGAGGATAGCTATAGAGAGTAAGTAAGTCGATTTTTTTAATATGTTGATAGTATTACTACTACTCAAGGCCTACTCCAAAACTTATCAATTCTAATAGAAAATATAGAATAAACTTTCTTAGATGTAGCTCATCACTTGGGAATAACGAAGAACCTCCTATCCCTTCAGTAATATATAGTATCAGAATAATAGTGCCTAAACAGCAAATATCCCATCTCACTATATATTACTAATGGTTTTTCCAGTGTCATTAGATAGGTATAATCAACATATTATATATATAATATTATATAAAATATCTTAGGTTGTATTGAGTAACCTGTTCCTGAGGGCATATAAACTATGTAGTACTGACAATATCTAAACGCATCTAAATTAAAAACCTTAAAAATAGATTTTTCTCACATAAACATAGAACTATCCACTGAAATTACATAAAAAATCGCATTAGAAAAAGCAAATATAATAAATACTTAAAAATAATTATCAAATAAGTGTAAACAGGTCTTAGCAATTCGGCAATCGCTAACATAATATGAGGCAAAATGCAGTACTGGGCATTAATAATATCTGCGGCATTTGTCCAATTTGGAAGCATTTTTGAGAGGGAGATTTATTTTTTAATGTATATTATTATCAAATACCTATACTTAGTGTACTGTACGACTAGAAATTTTAATATATGATTATATTATAATATATTATAATACTATCTATATTTAATATATTATACAAGTATATAGTTATATGTAATATATATATAGGTACCAGGATATATAATATAATACAATAAATAGTTATGATACTAGTTATATTTATAATGTAATATATATATATTATATATTTATATATATATATATATATATAGTATTTAATATATATTAATATATATATTATAATATATAATATATTATTAAGTATATATATTATATATATATGGAAATAAGAGGCGTATTGAGGGTCTACGAAGTAATAAGATTGATTATCTTGTCAGTCATGTCATAAGCCGTTATATTATCCCCTGATCGAATACATTTGAAATCTAATATTACGAAATGTCTTATATGTCAAATGTAGCCTCGATACATATTCTCAGAATTATTATTTTAGACATGAATATAACAACACTATGGAAATATGATAATAATAATACGAAGTTTAATTTTTAAATGTTTAGATTTTTAGAATGATCATATATTTATTATAGTATATATTAAAATATATATCACATGTATTATCTAAATAGGGGTACTCACATACACCTATAACCACTCTAGATATAACAACTTACAGACATCCCTACTACTCCACTATATCCCTGTGTGAGCTGGGGGAAGAATAAGATATTTCCCACACACTCGAATGTCGCGTGTACGTAGAAGTCGCTAAGGGGACGGTGGGTAGTTGAGTTGGACTTGCCCACTACCATCTCATATTTTCTTGCTCATATAAGGAATGGCTTAATTGTATATATAGCAGGCCTCGGAGTAAAGGTCGTATTCAGCACGATAAATACTCAATACCTTCTAACTATTTATTTGGTACGAAATTTGTATTAAATTAGTATGGGTTAAAATGGAATGTCAGAGAAATATATGTTGAGGAATAGAGGAGAGAGGTGATGGATGTATTATTTATAGAATAATGAGGTAAATTTGATTATTGAGAGCGTACGCTATAGTGACTGAAACATAAGATGTAAAAGGAAAAAAGGTGAATATTAAATGTAGCTATAGGTTTAATTTTTTGACCACATAAAATGTTTTAGGAGCACTTTTTGATAAGTAGTTATGTCACAATTATTTGAACGATGAAAATATAATAAGTGTTATAAATACTTTGAGATTAGTATGTGAGTCCTATGAGATTCTAAATTAGTGTATAAAATATTTTAATTATTTGAACGGAGTCATGAGTATGTATGTGTTTAGTGACGTATAGGTCCTATACTGTAGGAATAACGTTTAGAATGAGAAATACGTATGTTTTTTGGGATCATACTGAATTGATGTTCTGTTGAAGTAAGAGAAGTCAGCTGACCTCGAGACTTGGCATACTCTTTGCGCGCGAGGACTAGAGATATAGTTTTGTATAGTATTGTGTGGAAAAAAAAGGATTTGGGTATAAATACAATAAGGTGGTTTTTGAGTGGAGTGGCCGAAGAGAAAAATAGAGAATTGGTTATAAGAAAAGATGATTAATATTATCTTCACATGTTGTCGGTGTTTTTCCACGGTTTAAAAGTGTCTCCTGTAAGCTAGCTGAGAGCAATGGTTCCTGTATTATACCGTTTAATTTTGATATGGATTTTTAAGAAGTATTGGTGATTTATTTGGTAGCACCAAGTGATCTGAGTTATTCGTGGAGGTGTGAGGTTGAAAAATGTTATGATTTGTATTAATGTGTTGGTATTGGTAAGTAAGGATAATAATTGTTTAAGTTAAGTGTTGGATATGTTAAATACATTTAGGTAGGTTTGAGTAATGGGTATATTTATTCATAGAGGATTTCAATATTTATAGTTTTGAGTTCTATATGTTATAAATTATAAGTTTATGATGGGTATATATAAATATATACTATAGATTAGGGTTGGCTGAGGAAGTAAGAATGTAAAAAGTGAATAGTAGGTAAAATGAAGAGGTGATGTAGAGAAGGTGGGTGATGATTATAATGAGATATATATATAGTTATAGTAATGAAAGTCAACTCACGCTAGTTAAATATAGGTTTGAATGTGAATAAAGTTGATAAACTGAGCATAATCATGGGTGGAGGGCATAATGAAGGAAGCAATTTGTTTATGTATAAGTTAGTCAATAGGATATGTGTGGATGTGCTAAGAGTCAGGAAGTAAGAATGTTAACGGCGAGTGGTGGGAATGAAGAGGTGATGAAAGCGTTAAGAAGGTAAAGAAAGTCGCAAGGACTCGTTGTTTGAGAAATTGAGAAATAGCATGTAAGAGATTACAATATAAGACTAGAAAAGGAGATAGCCTGTGGGAAGTGTTATATCTTATACAGGAGGAAAAGAATAAAAAATAACAAATTTAAAAGGTGAGTATACGTTTAAGAGGTTAGAATGAGAGAATGACGGTAGAACCGATAAGATACTCACAGAGGTATGGGGAAGGAAGTGATTGAATTAGGACATTAGACACAAGGGATCACATTATGTGTAACTCTTCTGGATAAGGTAATGTCTTGATATGGTTTAAAGTGAAGAATATAGGTGTATATTTCTGTTTGGTATATATTGATCAGGAGGACTTAAGTATGCGATTATTTTTGTACTCGCATGAACACGCGATTTAGAGGGGGTATAGTACGCGAACGCAACACTTACGAGTGAAGAGAGTACGTCGCACGGAGTATGTATCATCTCGGAATCTGATGAGGTGTTAGTGAACTCGGTGGTTGCGAGGGTATCGGTGGGTAGCTAAAGTCGGCACATACGTCATTCTTCTGGGGAGTGAATGGGTTTATGTCTGAGTAAGGAGCGAGAGTAACTCACGCGTCGCAAGACATGCTTTGTAGAATTGGTAGAGCTTCGTCAGGAGTAGTGGTCCGCGGGGTTTGATGCACAATTACTTCAGGCTGAAATAGCATATAAGAGCGGGAGCCCGCCGAGACTGGCTGATGGTGTGGTTTATGGAAAAGTTGTTGTAATACAAGGCTGCTTATGGAGGGTTAGTTTCCACAGGGAATTGTAGGGAGTACCGCTAACTAGTACCGCTCTTCTGGCGTACGCTAGCCCAGGCCTAAAAGTTGGTAGAAAGGGTGAACTGAAAGAACTAATAATGGGGGAATTAATTATTGTATTTGTAGTGTTATTGTGAATAGTGAGGAAATAGCTTGGTATATTTTTGTGACGAGTTTTTTAATGAGTGCTACGAGTGTGGAGTGCGATGCGAATGCTAGGAGGTGAGGGAGACACAAGGATGCGTGTAGGGAGTGGGAGAGAGATGTTCATACGGATCGTGTGGCAGAGAAATGGTTGACATGATGAGGATCGAGGACACAAAATGATGACGAAAATGGCGAGCACGCACACAAGACTTAAATGATCCGAATTAGGTTATTTATAGGATGTGACAGACAGGCGTATGGAGTGGGGATTGTTAACCGAGGGAAGAAGCGCTTGCGCAGGCTGCCTTGAGAGTGATATTATGGTGGGGTGGGGATAGTAGTCCCCTCTTCTCGGAACGTTCGCGCACAACCACAGGGAAAGTATAGGTCGCCTGAAAACGAACAGCTCCGAAACGCGTCGCGTAGCACAATAATCATTTGGTTGGTCCGAGAGTGGTGATTAGCTTACTCTTATGAAGGATATTGCGCAGCTATAGAAGGGTGGTTGGAATCCCTGCTAATGTAGCTTCACAGAAATATTAAAAAATCGAAATAATGATGATATGGAAAATAGGAGAGATTATAGAAGAAAATGAGAGGTAGAGGAATTTGGCAAAGGTCAACACAGTCCTTGTTAGAATAGGATATCGATGATATGGCAGTGAGTGGCTAGGGAGTGTGCCTACCTATATTTATATAATTTGTGCTCTTGTGAAGACTCTGGTGTTACTCGTGATGGAATCTGTGGAAACACGATGAGTTTTGGCACAGGATTGACATTAGACGTAGATTATGGCATGACATAGTGTCGTGATAAGTAGGCTGTGAGAAATAAAACAGTGGATAAGAAGTAAAAGAGTTCATTGGATTGTGAGTGTACGAGACATCATCATCTAAGTGTGTAAGTTTATAGTTAGATGGTGAGCAGCTAGAACAAGTGTCTGAGTTTAAATAATTATTAAGGTCAGTTGAAAATATGTGTATGGAATGAGAAGAGGGATTATACTAGTATACTATATATATAGATGCTATAGAGTATTGATTAGTAGGAAAGTTGTATGAATGGCAAGTAAGGTGAGGCGTTAGTGCAATTAATTCTAGTTGTTAGAATATATTGCAAAAGTAGGCACATTAAGATCCTTTAGAGAGTGTTTGCTAGGGTTCTTCCACACATGAGGGTCATAGTTTGAGTATACCTATGTGTTATTAGTATGGTAGTGGTGAACTATATGGTTCTAGGAATATATAAAAGTATAGTTAATAAATGTATCAATAGTTGATTCAGGTAATGTGAGACATAATATTTACTTTAAGGTGTGTGCTGCTAGGTGTTGGAAGATAGAATTAAGATTAAAAAGTAAATAGGAAATGACACTGTCATTAAAAATATAGAAAGTAGTAATGTGAGATGGTTGGAAGAAAGGGAGATCATAAAAATACTGATAGATATATATATGTATTAGTAGAAGTCTGAAAGCACATCGAGAATAGTCACATAAAAAAAAGTTGAGATATAAGTGCATTTGATATAGATTAGAACGTTGTCGATAATAACGGAGAATTTATTTTAAATTTTAGATTGGCTAGTGTTAGTTTGAGGGAATAATCATCTCAGAACCCGTGGCCAATACGAAAATTACTGTGGTATCTCGCAGGGGGAAGAGATTAGTGAGCTAATGATCTCGCGATATTGAAATCGAACTGATCTGAATAGGTAGATAGAAAATGTGAGTTTATGTGATAGAAGTCACGAGAAAATATAAAGGTGACATAGAATCGGTAAATGAAATGGCGGGGTTTTGTATGCTAGGTAGGCTATGTGTTTGATAGGTCACCATCCTGGGCTCACTAATGATGGAACCCTCAATTAGACGTATTGTTTATCACCATATATATATATATACGTCGAGGGTCCTAGTTACGTCATGGTCCATTAATGCCTCTTACTAATTAGGATGGTGATAGTAATTTCATGGTCTGGACGACTCTCGACTAATTATGGTAACAAGGGGCGGTAAGGCTGGGCTTTCTTTTCGACGTATGTCATGTTTCATTCATCAACTGCACTTTTCTATATTTCGTATACTTATTTAACCCAACCTACCTAATATATATATATATACCAAATCTTGGATTAGCAAAGAGGAAGGTGAAGAAAAGAAAGAAAGAATAATTAATCTATAATTAATTAATATATTTAATTACATTACTATCATCACATCATCAATGGGCAAATACTTAAAGTTTAAGGTTTGTGATTATGGATTCTTATTTTAGGATAGACTTACAGATTATAAAAAAATACCAGCTTGGGAGTAGAAATTGAGAAATCAGTATTTATTACGTGACTTTAATTTAATAAAAAATAAAAAAAAAAAAAATAAAAATATTTCATAATGAAATTATCTATATTATCGAAATAAATGATAAAGTATACCAAATTTAACATGAAAAACCCAATTACATTATTATTGGAATCCAGTACGTGTAAAGCTTTAATTACAAAAAAGTAAAAAAAAAATAACTTAAATAAATAAAAAATAATTATAAGAAATTATATAGGGGGCTCGAGCAGACGGGGACAGAAGGTGAGTGGGAACGTTTTCCATAACGCCCGTAGGGGAGGAGGCGGAGTATGAACTCTACAGCGACACCCAATTACCAATTAAGAGCGGGGTTCCGGAGACCCTCCCGGAGGGGGGGAAAATATAAGTCCTAAGCTTTATATCCTGTCGTTCCCCTGGAAGGACGAGAGACCCCGACTTATATATACCTGGCCATCTTTTACCCTTTTTCAAAATTGATTTCCTTTTAAGTTTATAAAAAAAAATTATTAATAATTTAAAACTTAGACGTGATAGGTCGTAAAACAGTAACTGGGTCCTATATATTTTTTGAATATGCTATGTCCACGTCACCTCCTATGAACAGGCTCTGTTTTGTAATAATTGTATATCCTTATATTTAATTATCAGTCATAATTATAGAAGAGTATTACAGTAAAGAATATAAAAAAAATCGTTATTTAAATTACAATAAAAAATGTACCGAGGTATATATAGAGAGACGCGTGAAAAACTAGAAATTATAGCAGATTAACCTATGGAATGAGCAGTCTAAGTTTAGGAGAGAGAGTCGGAGTGCACGCTAGTGGGGGACGGCGCGGCTCGGGAAATAAGAACTTATTTCGGCCTTTTGCTCTTAAATAATATAATGTTACATATATTCATAATATTAATATTGCTGCGTATTGATTCAGTTTCATTAATTCGTTATATGATGTCAACAATTAATTGGACTTAATTATATGCAAAAAACTCTTAAATAAGTGAAGCAGTCTACTTGAATTCAATAAAAATTTACCAGATATTGTCACATATACAATATTTTTCTTGAATATAAATACTAATAATATTACACTAGAAATAATTTAGCAAAGAGAGAGTTTTCAAAGTTTAATATTTTTTTTATTTTTTTATAAAATATCAAGTTATTATTACTTACAGATTTATATTATGATTATTTTGAGGTATTGTTATTTTTAATATTTAATTTTTGTTTTAATTTTAACTTCTATTCACATATATATTATATTCAATAATAAAATCTAAAATATTTTGTATATTGTATAATTTATTCATATTATTTTTAATAATATAATAATATAGAATATTTTAAATACCTCTATCATTTCGCCTAAATATTTATATAACAATCTTCTATTTCATTTTTGGATATTAATTTCTACAATGTCACTATTTACAAAACTACATTATTATTAAATATATATATATATATATATTATATATATATATTATATATTATATATATATATATATATACGTGGGTTATTATATATATATACTATATATATATATATTTAATATTAATTAATTAGTAGATTAATATAATATAAATATATATAATATATATATTATTATTATATATATCTACTAGTACTTTATACTATAATATAATAATATATATATATGAATATAATTATTAATATAATTTATTATATAATTAATATTAATATATTAAATATACATCGAAGTAGGTAAATCATTCATATATACCAACTTATATAATATTAAAAAAAAGTATATATACTAACAATAAATATTATTATATTAATATTATATAATATATATATAAAATATTAATATATATATAATATATATATAATTAATAAACAGTAAATATTAAATATATATAGTAGTCATTTATATTAAGCTATATATTATTAATTATATTATATATATAATATTAATAATATAATATAATATATATATAATATTAATATTTATATATAATATTAAGTTATATTAATAAATTTACTTATATAATAATATTATATATATGTTAATATAGTATTATTATAATATTAATATATATTATTAATTAAATTTATTATATTAATATATATGATATATATATTAATATTTATTATATATATGATATTATATATAGTATATATATGTAATATATATATAATGTATATATTAATAAATAAATATATATATTATTAATATATATATTATAAGTATAAATATTATATATATATTAATATATATATATTATTAATATTATTTATTATGATATATATAGATATATTAATATATATATATTATTATATATATATATATATATTATTATAATAATATAGCAGTATATATATAATCTATTTATATATTATAATATTAATATATCATATATATAATTAATATTTTTAATAATTAATATATAATATATATATTAGTTATATATAGATATATTAATTATATAATATTATAATATATAATGATAGATATATGTATATAATATATATCATATTATATATATACTATATAATCTTAACATAGTAATATTAATATATATATGATAATATATAATATATATTTATATAATATATATTAATATATATTTATATATTAAGGTTAATATTAAATAATATTATATATATTAATAATTATAATAATAAATAATATTATATATTTAATCTATATATAATATATATAGTATATATAGCTTATATATATATATATATATATATATTAATATATAAGTATATATGATATACTATATATATATATCATTAATAGTTTAACCTTATATTGTCCAGAGGCTAAGGTTTATATAGTTATCTATTATATTAATACAATTTATTATCCTTATATAACTTTAAGAGTTGGAGTGAATTGTATACTCATATATTACATAATTTATTTATCATATAATTAATTAATAGTGACTAAATAATCCTATTTATACTAAAAATAAAGGTATTTTTTAAGCTAATTTAAAACTAATTTCTGTATTGTATATATATATGTATTATTATTTCTATATATAATCTATCTTTGTGTAAATATGATTTAAATTATTATAATTAATGATTAGCATTAATAAATTATTTTATTAAATATAAGTTTAGTTTAAATATATTTATAATTTAACTAAAATTTGTACCTATTCTTAAAAGGTTACATTTTATCAGCTCTATTTACTACTTATCCGGCAATTCAATGTTTGAGGCAAGAAATTGGCCTGGCACATTTTTAATTGTTAGTTCCAAAGTATTATTTTTATTAATATGTTTTATAAATGATAATTTCATTTTCTTAAGAACCTCTTTTATTCAGTTTGTAATCTAATATATCTTATGTGCAATTAATAATACTTTTTTTAATTTTATAATATATTATATATGATAATGATTTATAATATTATTATATCAATTATTATATATCTATTATATAGGGCCAAATACTTTTATATCGACATAAAATAAAAGATAAAAGGTGTTAAATCGGAATTTTGGAGAATTTAAGGTGGAATCGGGCTTTAGCATAATAAAAATGTGGATGTTGGGCATTTATCGATATCTTTGAATATGGACTGGTGGAGGGGGAGGTATGGAGGGAGCACATTCGGGAGATCTTTCCTAAAATACTTAGCAATCAAGCTATATATTGGAGCCATCATGCTGAAACTAGAATGAAGCACAGATGGAATGCAAGCGTCATACTGAAGGTTTGTGGTGTTGATGAGTGAGCAAGTCAGCCGAGTACTATAAGTAGATTTTCGGAGATGAGAGTCATATATAAAGGAAAGGTATCATATGGGTAGAGTGAGAAACGTAGATAAGAATATGGTAAATTCTAAGGTATATATATACGATGAAATTTACTGGTAAATAATGTATTTCAATATGAGAATGGAGAGGCGAGATGGTGAATTATTGGTTATAATTTTGGAAGATTGTTTAAACAAAGCGTTTAAATGGGGTATAGTATTAAGTTCCGAGAGGGTATTGGGAGTGACAGCATAGAGTAATATATATATATATAAGGTTAGGGCTAGATTTACGGAAACTTTGATAAAACTTCTGTGCTGAATAAATTATTAGTTTAATTTAGAGTTTGATTTGTATAGATAATGCATGTGCCATCAGATTAACTGGTATATATTTATATATATATTGGTCGGATGAACCACCTGCAGCTTCTCTCAAGGGATGATTTGAGGTGAAACGTTAGAATCAAAGTAGTGAATTTATTATAGATATTGCGAGATATCTAGTATGTTTTTATTTAATTTAATACTTATTATATACATAATTAATTACTATGGAAATGATAGGATAAAAAGAGACAAAGAAAGAATAAATTGTATTTAGTAGTATTTTTATATGTAGATTTTTATGACAACAGTAGTATGTATAATATATAGTTGATTATTAGTGATATATAATTATATATATGAAATATAAGCTATTACTGCATGGTACATATGAGTATATTAGCTTATACTTATTGAATATTATATATAGATCGTAGTTCGGTGTATAGAGTATATATATATATATATTATACTTCCTGAATATGGAACAAATAGTGATATTAATGTAATGATATAAGTGAAAGGGCGTGTGTTAAATTTAAAATGAGAATCAATAAAGTGATGGTATTATATTAATATTAATAAAGCTGAGGAGTGAGAGCACTAAGGGTAATGTGTTTAATGACTCATTTGGGTTTATATATATATCTACTAATTATTTGTATGTGGAGATGGGAGTATTGAAAGAATTAGAGGTAGGGGTGGTCAGGGGATTGGTTGATTTAATAGCAATTACTATGGAAGAATGGAAAGAGAGATTAGGAGGGTGCTACCCTTAATCCATTATATATTAATTAATAAATAATAGTATCTATATAATCTTACAATGGAAATTTTATTATTGTTGTTATTGGTTGTAAGTATTATGGTGTTACATAAATTTTTGGTTAGTCCAATCCGGGAGAGTTAAATAGAGATTTGTATCATTTGATGTGTGTAAAAAGGAGGGGTTTGAAAGTATAAATATAGATAAGGGACGAGAGATAAAGTATATATAGTTATTGATAGTTATAGTTGTAGTGAGCGGTACAGTTCTTACTAGTTGAGTGAAGTTTATAGTTTATAGATGGTTGAGAGCGATAGTTCTTGAGATAATCAAGAGTGTCTGAAGTATAAATATTTCAACAATTATAGTATATATATATAGTATAGTAATATTTGGAGAAAAGGTGAAACAGATGAGCAGATCTAGTATAGTAGAAAAGTTATGTATTGAATGGCAGAAGGATGGCTGGTGCATTATTAAATTATTTGTGGATGTAAAGGGACTTAAAGTCACTGGGTAACTAGTACTAAGGTCTTAGCATGATGAGTAGTTATAGATATGTATATAGTATAATATATGAATCACTATGTGTATTATATATAAAGTATTAGTAATATTATAGATACTAAATGGAACTATGGTTCATGGAATAAGTAAGGGTAATAAGTATCTAAGTTAACAATGTGTTCAGATTGAGACAATATTAGAACTGTGTGATTTAGGTAGCGTTGAAAAAATTGAGTATAAAATGAGAAAATTAGAACAATTAGAGAGTTTGTTGTGTTGAAGATAAAGGGTGAGTATAAAATTGAGAGATAGAGAATACACAATGAAGATTACATTTAGAGATGGATATTATTGATCCATGTTGGAATAATATATATAAAAGTATGACCAATATAGTAAGTAAGTATATACGGTATATACATATTGGTTAAAAGTATAACTAGGTATGGTATGTGTGAGTTATATAGAAGTGTGTACCTTGAGGAACAATTATAAACCTAAGCTGGGGAGATATATATATACGATTATAAGATAAATAGATTGAATGTGAAGTCAGTAGAATACATGAGATAAATGCCTGTTAGTTATAGAGAATAATTGAGTATGAGTTTTGTGAAAGACGTAGGCGAAGGATATCAGTAAAGGTATTATATATAACTGAAAGAAATGTAAATTTCACAGCGGGCTATATTTTTATGTGAGTACTGAGGGAGAGTTAAGAAAATGTAAGCTATCCACCTAGCATATAAGTACCTCATTATAGTATTATGATATAGTATAAAATAGTTATTTTAGTAGCATATATATATTTATCTATATTGTGATAGGTATAGTATATATATTATAATAGTAGTATATTTATGGTATAATGATTATATATATCTTGGAGTTTGTTAGTTTTGTGCGAGATATATTTATCGAAGCGTATATATATAATATATATATAATATATTAGTATTAGGTATAATATATATATATATATTTATATAATAAGAGTTAGGTATGTATATATATATTTATAATAGTTATATAGATGAAATATATATAGTAGTTATAATAGTATATAATATATAATATAATACATATAATATATAATTATATATATAATTAGATATATTTTATCATATATTATATATCTATAATATCTATATATTATACTAGTTTATTTATGCATATATCAATTATAATAAAATAATATATATATATATATATTATATAATATATATGGAGTGTGAGAAAACACTGAGAATCAAGAAAGTGGGTTTGTACAACTAAATGCACGATAATGAAAACGATATGGGATAATTAGGGAAGAGTGGTGGTTCCCATATGGGTTCAGGCTGGGTAATTGTTCCTCAAAACCTATTAAATGATTTAGAACGAACCATGCGAAAGTTTATTGTAAGGTTTCCTAAGTTTGCAAATGAT